>JAQGBT010001812.1:0-28543 GCA_034698585.1 Disparrhopalites patrizii | reverse complement strand
CCGAAACAACAAAAATCTAGAAGCTGAAATTGTTTGGGTTTTAGTACTGTCATACGGTTTCACACAAAATGTCAGCTATGTTTCGTTTGTGGAAGTTGGGACCATTCCCTTGTAAGTGCATATAACGAATCGCGGTGTACGCGAATTTGGCGCTATATCGCGCAGTATTTCCTCAATTAACAGCAGCATTACCGATTTCTCATATCGCAATATACTTCTGTGTACTCCTGGAGTTATACCAACGCGCATGAATGATAGACCTAGTTATACCGTAAAGCGTAGATTGCTATGCTTTTACGATCAAGCCGTACATTTCTTTCGTATGTTTTTCAGTACTTCCCCAAGTGTGTGGGAAAGGTCTCGCACATTGTGTAAATCTGAAATCAGTATTGTACAATCAAAACTTGAAAAAATAACCCGCAGTGGGGATACCCCTTTTTAAGCAGTGTTCCATTGCCACTTTCACATTTCAAAGCAGGTACACTAATTTGTTTAGGGACAAGATGGCAAAGTGGGCCTGCAAGCCCGCCGGGTGCAGGGAACATGAGAAAAATTGATCGTGTCATTCCCGAAAGCCACATCCACGTGACGCATTTTCACTGAAGTTGCTAAAAACATTTACCATTTCAAAATCAGGGATTTTCCAGAAAAGGAATAGACGAATACTTGGCCATATTTTTTTTCAACCAAGCATTTTTGATGGATTTTCTTATTGTGATAGCGCCGTGCCCACTTTCCCTTTCCATAAAAGTAATCTCCTAGAAATCTTAAAAAATATTGAAACCTAACTGCTCGAAATTTTTTTGGGCAAATCCAAACCCATGTTAAAATTCCGTAACTACGGAGTCCCTCCTTTAAATTCTTTTTTTTGAAATTTCCCAAAATTAGATTCTCATTTTTTTTGTGCTGAGACTTGGTTCCATCATGATGTTTGTAATCGCCGTCTCGTTCATTTTTGTCAGATCGAGTGCTGAAAGCTGAAGCCACTTATCTACACGAAAAAATGTGAATCTATACAATGAACAAATCTCAAAGCAGGAACCCTGTAACCACCAGTTGGATTTCACAAAATGTGGTAGGATGAAGGATTACGGATTTTTTTAAAAAACATTTTTAAATGGGATTACGGATTACACACCTAAAAAATCTTGGGATCACGGATTTGGATTACAGTTTCAAAAAAAACCGGGATTACATTTTACTCGGATTACGGATTACCAATTATCAAAATCAAAATTGAATGCTATCAAATCCTAATTTAATTTAATTTAAAATCCTAAAAAATCATTTAAAATTTTAATTAAGCGTAAGCATATTATCTGATTATTTTAGGACAAGGTAGGGGGGAAAATATTTTGTTTTTAATGCGTTAGCAGTTTTAGTAAAGACTAAAGAAGATGTTGAAGATTAAAGTAATCCACGAATTTGTCCTAAACTTTTTGTTGGATTACGGATTACAATTGATTTTGCCACGAAGGTGGATTACAGATTACTCTGCAAACTTTGAGCTGGAATTACGGATTATGGATTACAGTAATCCAAATCCGTAATCCCGGGATCACAATCCCGGATTATCACCACCCTGGTAACCACTAGGTTTTACCATGGGTTGTTTCATAGGAATTTGCCCAAAAATTGTTTTGAAGCAATATTTAAATTTACAATATTAAAAAAATAGAAAAACGGGATTTCTGGGGAAAATATAAATTACAATGGTGGCGAGAAAAACTGGTCCAAAACCTACTATATATCGTAGTTTGGTTTGTTTATGTGAATTGTGGGATTAACTCGGGAAGATTGTTTTTTATGTACAAAAGGAGTTAAGTCCATCACTTTGAATTACTTAAATTGTCTTAATTTGGACGCAATTAAATCAATTTTGAATCACAAGCATGCAGACACAGCTACATAGCTACTCCAGAAAAACTTTGGAGCCTGACAGCGGTGATAATCATTTTAATCACATTATGCAAATCGCTGTAGTTGGTCTGTAGGACACCATTTTAGCGGTGTCGGTGTCTCGAAGGAAATTAGCATAATGTGACTAAAATGATTATCACCGATGACAGGCTCCAAAGTGTTTCTGGAGTATGCAAGTAGTTATTTTAGGAAAAAGTACATTCGCTTAAGTTTGCTGTGCATCTGAAATGGTGTTTTGTTTCTCCTCATTCTCCTGTAAAATTTAGTTGTGTGAGGACTCCTTTTGCTTGAATTGACTCCCATTGAAGCTTGGTGTACAAGTGTACATGTTCACTTATGTATATGCAGCCATAGCCCACAATTCCAGTCTTTAAATTGCATATTTTGGCGTTAGACACAGAACAAGTCCTAGCCAAGTCTTATTTACACACACTGGAGTGAGTATAATATTCAAAAAATCTCTCAAAATTCCCTTTCCCCCGATGTTTCGAAATCAGTACAATTTGGCTCCTGATTGGAGGCCAATCCGTAATGAGGAATGGGTTTTCCAAATCAGTGCATTCCGGACGAAATCAGTACATGTGCGAACCCTAACTGTGGGAGGAAAGGAAGAAGAGATTCTGATTGCTGGGATGGGATGCCGTAGACTGGTCCATGGGACTTCCGGCGCGCCCTTGAGAGGAACGAGTAGATTTGTGTGGGAGAAGGGGAGAGCTGGAGAGCGGGAGAGCGGGAGAGCGGGAGAGCGCTGGAGTGGGGAGCGCGAGGCGGCCATTTTGGTGGGAGAGCCTTTAGCTTGGGGAAGGTCTGCTGTGTGTCGTCATGATGGTGAGAGGACGAGGCTGCGCGCTCGCCATGCGCCTCTTCTCACACACGCACCATATGGAGGACGAGGACGTGGAGAGTGGAGAGTGCAGAGCCCCCTTCCGCCGACTTCTCTCTCTGTCGCACTTCGCACTCTCTCTCCGTCGTCCCCCATCCGCCGATCAGAGTGAGAGAGAGAGAGAGAGAGCCACCCACGGACCAATCCCAGCCCCCCACCCATCTCGCTCTCTCCCATGGAGTCCTCCCAGGCCAATGAGAGCGGGAGGTGCAAAGTTGGATGGTGAATGCCAAGCCTTGGGATTGGGATTCCATACTAGAGCACTAGAGCCCTACACAGAGTACACATACGACTTACGGCTCCCCTGCACTCTGCAACTCTGCACTCTCCTCGGATTTCTCCGCTCTTCTCTCTTCCCTTCTCTCCTCCGCTTCTCCACCTTTCCTCTTCTCTCGCTCTCTCTCGCTCTCTCTCGCTCTCTCTCGCTCTCTCTCGCTCTCTCTCGCTCTCTCTCGCTCGCTCTCTCTCGCCAGTCGCCAGTGAGTGCGTCTGAAGGTGTTCATGAGTTGCTGAAGCATTCATGGCTTCCACTTCCTCTGCAATGGCCCAAGAAGAGCCAAGAGAACCAAGCTCACATCGCGTCATGTCCGAGTCCTGAGAGCACTGCACCAGCCCACAACACAACGCCCAACCATTTCTTTCCAAAATACATTATTTTTCATTTATTTTTTCCCTTTCTTCCGAAATTGGAGCAGGACTTATTGTAGGTGTAGGCTGTATCGTTCTACCCTTCCTAGTAGGCAGCTCACATGCTCACAAATTGCCAAGTAAGTTGATAAGAAAATTTAAGCGTAATATCTCAATATCTGTGATGTGACTTTAGTCCGTTTTTGTAATTGCAGAAATACAGTTTACAAAACCACGTCCAACCATGGCGGACGGAGTGCTTTCCTCCAGTGAAGAAATTTTGGCCAATGTGGAAGCAGATCTCTTGAATATTAAGTTTTTCAACGCCGATCCGGGGCGGGAGGATCAGCGATTGAAATCTTTATATCCATGTAAGCATGTGATGTAAGCTATTGTAGATATTCTAGATTGACCAATAATAAGAAAGCTGTCTTACGTTGGGGACTAGGATTCGGCTTCACTTTTCTTAATGTTTGAAGTATATAAAGTTATGTGGGATAATAGTTTCATAGTTGCTGTCTGCTGCATATTTTACAGTTCCGCCAGATTCCTTACTGGGTATCAGTTGTCACAGCCACAAGTTCCCCAGGTCTGTCGAAAACGCTGGTATACCTTCTGATGTCCTCAACCCCCATGATCAACCAGTACTAATGGATTTTAAATTCGTAATGCAGAGCTTGCAGAAGACAATAGCCATTGAGCATGCAAAAAAAGTCAGAGGTAAGTATTTAGTATTTACAATTGTTATTCTAATGATATTTGCTTGCAAGATTGGACATATCAAGTAACATTTATGCAATCAAAAAACTCTTGCTACTTTCTGCGTAAAGTCCATGATGATTGAATTTATTTCCTGTGTTGCAGAGGGCAAGGAATCAGTCAACATGAATGGTGTTTTACGAGATAAGTACAGCGATGATAGCTACTGTGAGTTCTGCTTTAATTATTCTTTTTGTGTAAACGGAATTTTTCCTTGGCTACCATAGTTTGCTCAGCAAATTTTTTTCTAGTAGAAACTGCTGCTTCATTAAGCCGTTTTACTTGGATTGCTTATCATTTTACTGAAAGTCTTACGTATCCTTGTATTATTTTGTTCTAGATTTCCCTGATAGAATTTTAAATTCTGGGTTAAGCAAAAAGGATTTCACGGCTCCATTTCTTATTGACGTAAAGCTCATTAATCAGGAGTGTGCGAGAAATAAAGAAAACGAAAGAAAGAGGGTACCGCTATTAAGAGAACCAGAATCTTCTTCAAGCCCTGATGAAAGCAGAAAACGAAAGGATATTTCTACAGACGAGAGTTTGGTGTGTTCTCCAACTTTGTTTGCACTCTTGGAACAAGCACCTGGCTCGAAACGATGTAATAGTAATTCATATTTGTTTTATAATGTAATTTAGTAATAATTTTTAATTCATCTTCTATGTATAACTTGCATTTACTTGTTTCCCTCTACCTTGATCGTAAGACAGGGTGAGCTTAAGCTCTTTTGAGCACCTCCATTTTGCAAGATCACTAGTTACGCAAATGAGTTTTACTTTGCAAGGTCATGAGGAAAATAGTACTGCGTTTTAAAGGAAATCATTTTGTTACAGTGAGGGTAAGCGAGTCGAGAATTGGCGGTACTCCAGTGCAACAAAGAGCTCCGGTAGTTACGGGAGACGCGGTTAGGAAGAATCAGCAAAGTATTTTGGCGAAAACATTAACCTCGAGCGTGTCAATGTCCTTGCTAAGGCCCTCCCTTCTACCTGGTACAAATCAATCATCATCATCATCTGCTCCGGCAAGCAGCCAGCTGATTTTTAAAAATGGAAACATTATACCAGCGTCAACCAATAAAAGTAGCTACAATGAAACGCATCTAATTAAACGTTTTTAAAGAAAATGGGGTTATTAATTACAATATTTTCTATTGTTTACAGCAGTCACGCAAACTTCCGCAAGACCGTCTATATCCATCAAGCCAAGACCCGAACCTGTAACGTATGTTTCCATACGGCCCAAATTGCCTATTTCAGTGACAACCCCCGATAATTCCCCGTGCAAAGGAACGGGGCACATGGAGAGAGATCAGGATGATGACTTTTCTCCAAAGATAATTAATACTCAAGGTTCGGTCATTTTTAACAAAGCAGGGATTACTTCTGCGGAACCCTCCACAGTTCAAACAAATGGAATGGGATCAGTTTCTCCTGACGATGGTACACGGAACAAATCGCCAAAGAGTAACAATACAAACTTGTTGAGGATTCAACAGTCTAGAAAATTGTTTGAGAATTCCAGCAGGCTTAGCAGCAACGTAAATAGCAACACTCGAGCCAAGGCTGCTACTGTACGAGGATCCGGATTTTTGGGTTGCAAAAGCTGCGGCAAGACATTTCCATCCAATTGTGACAATTTATTCCGGAGTCACATGATTATTAAACATCATTTGGAACTGACAGACAAAGATATTCTCGACGCAAAAATTCAAGTAACGTCATGGTACAAATGTAAAAAGTGCTATTTGATGGTTTTAAATAATCTGGAAGATCACAATAAGAAGTGCTCACCTGAAACACCATTCGAATCGTCCTTTGATGCCATTCAAGTTCTCACAGATGATGTTCCCAAGCTGCAATGTGGATTGTGTCCAGAAGCATTAGAGTCACGTGTGTTACTTCGAGCTCATTTAACAGACGAACATCCTGATATTTGTAATAAGGTGTTACTTGATCCTTTCTTCCGTTGTGGAGTGTGCTTGCTGCTTTTTACGGAAACGAGTGCACTAATCCAACACGTGACTACCTGCACTGAGTTAACGCCATCATTAGACACTGCGCAAGAACTCGCTCAAAAGAATTTGCATTGCGACATTTGTTCAAAGAAGCATTCCAAGATTAGAGAGACTTTATTTTGCTACCAAGTCAAAGATCTTCTCCGGTGTGTACTCTGTCTTCATGTGTCAATTACGAGAAACGACTTTTTTAATCACTTAAAAGTTCATCACAACCGCCGATCTGTAGGTTTAAAGTGCCCTTTCTGCTCAGATGATGTTGAGAAACCCACTCGGCACGCATTTGATCACTTCATTGACCACCACTACAATGTTGCTTTAAAAAGAGCTGGAGAAGCTGCTCTCATTCGTGGACGAATTCAATTACAAGCAAACGCCCAAGCCACTAGAAATGGTCCTTTTTCAGGCCATAAAGTGGGTATGACTAATATCAATAGTATTGGTTCACATAATACTTACAGCAACAACAACCTAAATAATAGTAGAATAATGCCGCGTCTAACGAGACCCATGCTTCCTCAGAAAAAGCTAGTCCCAGCTTTAAGGCTTAAAACCTACGGACAAGGTTCGCCGTCAAACTCCGGTCAAACTGTAGGAATTCAACCTGCTCCCCCCGCAACAGCTAGTGGTACAATTTTAAACTCTCCACCGACGATTAGAGTCCCTCTCTCTCAGATGCCCCAGATGTTAAAAATGACGTCTGCTCAGAGTCTCAGTGTTTCAAGTAGTGTTCAAGTCCTTGATAGTCAGAGGTACCCGCCTGGAACGGTGTTAGCCACTCGTCCAATTTTCATAAATAGCAAAGGAGGGCTCCCCCAAATTCCCTTGCCCGGTAGGGGTCAGTTTTTAACAGTTGTCCCTGCAACGTCAGCTCTCCAGGCCACCCTGGGTAACACTGTGACCACCATGGCAGTAGATCCTAGAGATGCTGCGGCGGAAGATTCTATCCTGGGTATGTGAATTCCTTCATGTGTTTCTAACGCGTAGCAGAGTTTTTAGTATTGTTGTGTATGTCCTGTGAAGGTAGAAAATTGCATGTACATGATGCAAGTGAATCTTTACTCTATAGAGAAACCTTGCAACTCACTATCACATTCTTGCGTAGTAATTATTAATGATGTTCATTTTTTTTATTGAAAACAACGCTTTTCGTTTTCACAGGAGGAATCATTCATAGTACTTATTCCCCTCCCGCATTGTTTACTTATAGTAATGATGATTTTTGACTAAAATGTGTATCCTGCCTCTGGCAGTTCGTTATAACTTCTCTAAATATTTACTATTTATCACTCACGGATTTACTAATAAAGAGTATAAAGAAGGAAAGTTTGGAAAAAATTTCGAAAAAAAGTAGTTAAATTAAAGAGTTCTTTCACGTGAAACGATACAGGAAGTATTAAGTTCGTTCATGAATGATAACCAAATTAAAAATAATTTTGTTTGGAAGGATACTTGTGTCAAAACAGCAGCCTGGAAAATATCTATTTGTATTTCTTAAGGATGATACAGACTTTGCGTATATTTACAATTGTTTTGCGAGGTATTGGGGTACTATAATAACTTGAGATGCTGGGTAAATTATTTACGGTCTTGAGTTTAATATTAAGCCTCGATTGATTTATAATTCCGTTGTTGTTAAATGCCGTTAATTTTTAATTTATGAAAGGATTATAACACAAGCATATATGTATGTATGTGTGCTCTTCCTCGAACAGTTCTATGCAATTACAGTTCCCAGGTATTTTTAGGAAACTGCCACAAGTGATGTCTTGCATTAGTCAGTTCATATAAAGTCTTCCTTTTAACATAATGTTAAATTTCGTTGGGTTAATTCACTTGTGGCTTGTGGCACTTTCCGTATCACGTGATGTTGCTGTCACTCACGTTTTGGTAGACGATAATTACAATGATAATTTTAGTGGCAGTATAAACACCCTTGAACGTCGAGGCAGTTAGCTAAAACGTAATTTTAGAGACAACCAGCTACTACTTTAAATATTGACTCGATGCAATTATATAATTGCATAAGCACAACGTAGGATTTATTTGTTAATCCTTGTACTCTAGTTTTCTTCTTAATTCAAAGTTGACTTTGATTTAAAGTTATCACTGAGTGATAATTTCAATCCTATTCTTGTCCGACTACAAATGCATTTTGAGAAAATTAACTAAAAACGAAAATAAAATCACGGGAAGCCGTGTGAGTACGATGAACCCCAGCTGAACTATAAATGCATCACGTAAGTATCTGCGTTTTGCACTGCATTATTCCTTTCTTTTTTCGGACTTTTTTGTGTATGCAGCAAATAGATAACATGCCCGACTTAGAGCAAAACCCCGAGAAATCGCGAAAGTGAATAGTCTCTTTGGAATTAAGATGGTGTGTATTTGATCAAAAACGTTCTAATTTGTTTAATAAAATACGTAGTTCTTATATGTTATTATACTCGAACGAAGCGAAAGAAGCAATGTCTGTGTCTATTACAGCACTGACCAATGACGATTCTCCTTGCTTCGTCGATGCCTAGTCGTCTATAATCAAAATACCGTAAATGAATGATTCTTTATGTGGTAAATTGTTGCTGTTGGCAAATACTTATGTTGTAGGAATTGCTAATATATAATTATACTGTATACATAAGGAAATCCGGTGGATTTTAAAAATAAGCAAGTGTTTTTTGTTTTTTCCTACGTCGTATGGTTTCTAGATATCTCCAAGATAAAAGCAGAAAGATGAACTTATAGAAAGCACTCATCCACAGCTACTACATTATTGTTGTATTGGAACTATGTTATGTACATATACATTGTCTCTTAAACGAGAGAGAAGCATCTGTCAAAATCTGATTGACAAAAAAGTCCACGGATTTTTCCGGAAGTACACTTGTGCAGCTATTGTTTAATCTTCATGTATTTTTACTTACTATCCAACGAGTAAAGATAATACTTTGAAACGACAATTATAGATTACAACAACAACAAAAATAAGGTAATGAGTGACTTCATTTTTTAATGCATTCCAAGAGTATGTATTACTTCGTTTTTGGGCACATAAAAGAATTTCTCGGAACCGTATGCGTGTGCGGAAGTTACACGTATTTTAAGGAGTTGGATGATGAGCTTGGTATACGCTAGGCCGGTTATGAAATGTTTCATCGTAGCAAAAGACAGAAATATGTATATTAGCCTTTTATAAAAATCATCTTGTATGTTATACATTTTTCTATCATTCTATTCTGAACATCTACCAAAAAACCTGCAAATTGGAAAATTTCACATATATTGGTTACACCATGAACTATTCTATAATTGGGTATAGCTGTGTTAATATTTTTCATTACAGTGGTAAGTGGTATTAACGAGAAGAAAATGCATAATAGTTAATAGAATAAAGTGTTTAAAACATAAATAATTTCGTATTACATGTACTACCCGAATTATTGTACACCAGCTGCATCAGCAGTTACACAGTTTGATATACATAGATACTAGATACATACATGCATTATTTGCCTGTCTAAGAACTGGAATTATATAATGATATATATATATATAGTTATAAGATACATTCGTATGTACGTGTGTTTACTAAATATTATTAATATGTATTAATTTTTTGGCTGTTTGAGTACCTTAATTTGTATATATCGTATTTTTCACCCATATTGTGGTCCAGTCCGGTCTCGAATCATACAGTAATCATTAGAATTGTGTATACTGTAACAAGTAATATTTTGTTAGTCTACATGTGTACAGATTTTTGTCGTTATGCTTACCCAGCACTTATTGAATTATGTGAGTGTTTTTCTGTTATAATAAAATTTATTATTTCAGTTTGTATACATCAGTATGTATTTACACCGTAGTGATTGGATAGTAATGTAATTACTAATTACTACCACCGACATACAAGTTCTGCTTTACCGTTGTGGGTAACGTGGAAAATCAGAGAGACAGCAGTTTCGTTGAGAATCCTTATCCTTCCCTCATCCATATCCCTTTGATTGACGTTTGGGTATGCTTTGCTTTGGAAGATTCATATTAAGAAGCTCCTTTGTTTTTTTACCATACTCTTTGTATGAAGTATGTCTGATCGTTGAGCGAAAACTTGTATATTATTCTCTAAAGAGTTAAGCGTTTCTCATTTACCAGGTGTTTTTTCACTGGCAGACTTGGGGTAGCAAAGTTTTAGTACCCTGTGTCCACATGAAAAGGAGATGTAAATTTTGTAGCACTACAATGTCTGTGTACACATGGAGAATAATAACGGGTTGAATAAACGCCTACTAAAGGTTGCAAATTATTGACATTATATCATGTAGTTCATACCTCATTCGGTACAGGGCTGATGGATATGCAATCTGATGGGAGGTCGGTGTACATCTAAGTTTGCATGAAAATGCTATTTTTCTCATTCATACAACTACGCAGCGTGCGATGATTTGATATTTATTAAAAGCGATTTAACGTGCCGTTGAAGTAAGATAATTTAGTATTTATTTCAATTTCATGGCTGAATATTCATTTTTCGTTTTACATGTATCGGGGCAAAATCTACTTCGTGGGAGGAATTATTTTCGTTTTAAAAATAATATACGCATTTTTTTACTTCCTCAGCATTAATAATTTTTTTAAATAAAAAAACAAGTCTTATGTTTGTGTTGTCATCACTAGAATATCATTGGCTACATACATATGTGGGGGTAGGTAATGATCCTTTGGAAGGCCGCAATGAAACGGCCCAGCATTACTTCGTAGCCTAAAATCATGGTAAAATTTTCACGCTGTGTTGACCGTGCTTACGGTGTCGAAGGAAGTTTGACGGCGTGAGTGATAATAAATACTAAATACAGTTCGTTTTAATACTGACGCCCTACCTCCTTGGGATTGCTGACTTATAGTACAAATAAATGAAGTCATTAGCTGTGTATGAAGCATTTACGAAGCGTGTTAACAGAAAGAGCAACAAAAGGACTGAGAAGACCTACATTCTTGTATGGATCTAAACCAGGCGACAAAAAACTATATCTTTGCAGAAAACCGACTTTTGGACGAACGGGATGTTACACACCGGAAAAAAGCTGCTGGAAAGCCTTCAAGACATGACAACAGCAGCAGTTGGCGCTACTTTGCGTTTCGTCAGGGTGGTTCCAGGAGTGGCAGAAGTATTGGACGATGACTCGGCAGGAGTGGTGGATCCCTTGGTCGAACCTTTCTTGTTCCTTGCCACGTGTATAGTTTTAAACCTTCGAGTTAGCTGTCTTCGAGCTTTGAATGCCTGCTGTAAAATCGTTAGTAATAATTGTACATTAGTTTTCATATTCTGAGGGTGCGTCATGGTTATCTTTGCGTTTGATGTAGAATAATTCCAGACAGTTGGATTTACCTCATGCTTTAAAGCTTGACGAGATTGATACTCGAGACGAGCCAAAGCTATTTTAACCCAGTTAGGCACGTCGGGGATGAGTGTGCGAAGAGCCAGTTTGAGAGCCAGGACCAGGTGCTCAATGATCACGAATAGTAGGAGCCATTCTGCGGGTTTCAGGCTGGGTGCCCAAGCACGGAGATTTGGAGACAAGCTAAGTAAGGCACAGTTGGTCATCACTGCAATTCCACCCATCACCTCAAACGCAACCTGTATAAACACAAAACAAAGAGTTTTTTACAAGCACATACATTATTTATTATTTACTGTTCGTCGGTTCTACTCAAATAAATATTTCAATTCTCTTTTGCTACTCTGTTTAGATTCGCTTCTCTGTACAAATGTCGTATTATGCTAAATCCGCATAGTTTCATCCAAAACTTTTGAAAATGCTCACTTGGTGAGATTGATAATTGTACCTAAATAAAGTACCGAAGCAAAAAACTGTTGAACACAGCTGTTTCACGAGTTTTCATTCAAAACCATAAATTACATATACAGGATGAGCTTGAAAGTTCCACATTTGCTGGTGGTATTATTATATTTTGATTACGAAATCCCATTGCTCTTTCCAAAGATACGTGGCTATACAGTATACAAACAGATGTTTACGTGTACCTGCCATGCACCGATGTCTTTCACTCTTTTGGCTGTCGGTCGCTGAAATACTTTGCACAACTTAAAAGCGTCTGCCCGGATTTCCAGAACGTTGTTGACTATAGCCCAAAAGGCAGCAAGCGGATACACCGCAGAGAAGAGAAAGACGTAGCCGAATTGAATAAACATTTCTAAATAATCATCGAACGTCCCCTGAAAAAAAAATCGACATTGTTAAACAACCAATGGCCATTCCAACTTGGTATTTCCCCACGAGTAATATGGGAAATTGTACATGAGCACAACAATTGGATTGTACCTCGTAAGGATCCATGTTTCCTTCGGCCGCAGAAGCCTCTATCCTTGGATCGTGCAGCTCCAAACAAGTTAAACCAAGCGCCTTCGGGGACCAGATGGATTCGTCCGAGAGGGGGTAGTTGTTATTTTCCGCCGGACGCTTTTGTCCCGCATTGGACCCATCACCGAAAATTCGATGTGTCCAAGGAAATTTTACGAGGAGGTAATCTCGTAGCTGCGGAGAAACAGAAGAATGACATGAGAACATCCGTTGAACTTACAATTAGTTTGGGGAATGCGGGCGTCTTTCGTGGGATGGCTCTTACCCAGGCGTACCACTTCTTAATGACCAACGGCAGGAGAGCTTCTTGGAAATGGTTAATGGCTTGCATGATGATCAGCATGACCGTTACTTGCTGGTAAGAGCATGAAAAAGAAGGATTTCAAAAATGAAAACGAAACGGTGTTCACAAATGTGGTTGGGGACATGGTGGCACACTTACTTGTTTCAGCATTTCGAAATCCTGAATGTAGAAAGCGATGTAGAAGAGAGACATGAAGTTGTTGACAAATTCGAACAATACTAGTTTAGTGACTCGATTCCGTTCGAACTGCGACTGCGTCCTGTGATTCTCTGTAATAGTAATCAACAGCATGAAAGTCCCGAAATACTTACAATTAGGTGCATGCGCATACTTACAAAAGAGAATCACAAACAAGTATTTACTTGCATGCACTTTGGAATGCCGTGCCATCAATAATTTTCTTGGTATAGATACAAAAAAATAAAAATTGTTTTGATACAGAAGAAAGGAAAAGTATGTAATAAATTACTGGGAAGGTGTACAAGAAAGTGAATGGATGCAGTTCAGATTGCAGAAAGCCGTGAAAGTAGAGACTTCACATTTTAATTTATGGCATGAAAAAAATTACCCCATTCCGTTAAGTAATTAGCCAGCCTCCGGTAATAAAAATTCATAAGCCAGACCAGTCCTGCATACAGTATACTGGGGAGCATCACAAAAAAGCCTGCCAGCTTGTAACCGTATCTCTGTTTGGATTCGATTATCGTTTCCTCAGCCCAAAATGAGTACAACATGATCCAAAAGGCACCCAGCAGACATACCAGAACGATAGGTAGCGACACAAAGTAAACCTGCGAAGCACAACAACGCCACCAACATTCTTTCACAAATCTGTTCCGCTTAGCCAGCTTATGAGTTATTAAGTATACATCCACTGACGTGTTTTACAGCTATTTTTACATATAACAAAAATTGGTACACACTCCTATAATAAAATACGTACACAACCAAGTATTTTAACAAAGACGCTTGGAGCCTAAATCATAGTCTGAGGGTGAGTGAGAGAAAGATAGAGTGAATCCATGGCATTGACAAGCCCCACTCTTGCTCGGATTTACAGCGGATGGTTTACCTTTAACATAGTCTTCCACCAAGGATACTTGGCCTGGTATCGACCGGTGACAGGGTCGACAGACATGACTCCCCGATAGTTTGCCCGGGGCTCCTCCCACTTCGTGATTCTTAATGTGCCCCACACGTAGGCCAACTCGTTGCACTTCCGCTTCCACACTTCTAAGAAGATAGTGACCCATATCAAATTAAAACAACAAAAGAAGGCCATCGAAGGGGAGGCGGCACTTTCGGGCAGGAACATGTGAAAAACTCCTAAAATGGCAGGGGCGAATAAGGATGTCGTGTAGAATCCCAGGAACGAAAAGTACAGAGCGATGGACTCTCCGAAGTATTTACGGATCTCCTCTGAAGAAAAAAATAATTAAAACGTGTTTCCTTCATTTTTGTAAAGTAATTTGTAAAGTATTCTATGTCATGGAGGGCATAAGCTGCATGTATATCCGTGAAATTTGGGATAAAAAAATTCTATTCTCTTTCTAAACGCGAACACTAAACGCGAAAACAAGGTTAGTGTGACTTGGGCGGGAAAAAAAAGAAAGGAGTCACTTTTTATCTTGTTACCATTTTGAAGGACATGTTTTATTCTTGTCGCATTAATGTATGAATTTTGATTGAAGAAAGATACTAATTATTTTTGGGTGTCTTACCGAATGGCTGTGCTTGGAAGAATGCCCAGTACCATTTGGCACCCAGCTGATTCAATTCAAGTTCGTCATGTAGCGGATAAAAGGAGGTAATAAGGCCTTCCTGAAGGTAAACTTGAACTGCAATAGTGGTAAAAGAAAAAAGCATCGTGTATATTTCTTCTCTTATTTATCTCATCTCTTACGATAATTTGAAAGTCTAACACATTTTCAGAGCTCAAGTAATCCCATTCTTCCTCTTTTCACTTGCCAATGACATAATGGCTCGTGTTACTCGTGTTAGTATAATTATTCGTTCGCTTATAGCTTGAAGACACGCCCCAAGGTGACAGCATGCAGAACTTACGTATAGATTGACCCGGAAAGAGAGAGAGGAAGGGGTAGCCGGGAACACAGTTGTCATCGAACTGTGCCCGAATATTCTCTAGTTCGTGGAGGATAATCATCTGCTTTTCCGCCGTCGTCAGCAGATTATCCAAGTGAACATCCCCGTACAAGAAGTTATCCAAGTCATGGACGGTGAATTCCCGTAGAATTCCGCGGGCATCTTTCTTCTTGCACTCAATGTACTCGGCCACCTCCAAGAATTTCAGTTTGGACGCACTCGTGTGTAAAACCAAACCCTACATATGTACATACAACACAGGTGTATTTAAATATACGATGCAAAATAATGATCTTAAAATGGTATACTGTATAATATCTACGAAAAAAACGGAAGGAGCAGACCTCTTTCTTTTTCCCACCAAATGGCTCGGACCTGAGAAGCAATTCTGACCCACCATCCTGTTTCTTGCCGGTGATCTTCTGGGCCAGCCAGGACACCGCCGCCGGCTGAATGGTTGGCGAGAGGCGAAGGACCATGTAAGAAGGAGGGAAGACGCCATCTCCATTCCCTCGACTCAGATTCTCTACGTCGCTCGAGGCCGGAGACTGCCCATTGTCGCCGTCATTCCCCGCCATCTGCGCAATGTCCGGTCCTGAACAAAAAAAATTGTCCTCCCTAGTAAAATACTACATTTTCCGAATTGTCTTAGCATCAAACGGAATAAATTGTCATCAGTTGCTCTCGGTGAATAATTTTGTCCTTTGACTTTGCCCATAATTGAAATGTGAATAACCACCTCGGACCAAATCCAACAGATAGTAGACTTACTCGGTTCAGAGTGCTTCTTCAAATTCTGAAGGCGAACTGACCTGCGACTTCCACCTGCACTACAGGCAAACTTGTTGCTCCTTGGAGCATGAGTTTTGTATGAGATCTTCGTTGCAGCCTTCATCTTTGGCAAACATATATAATCACAGATAAATTGTGCAAATACTACACCTCAGACTCTACAAGTTCTGCTTCCGAACACTGGAGAGCGGAACCGTTTAATACCCACCGCAGAATTCGAGGAATCTATAGATTACATTTCACTCGAAGGCAGCCTTGTAGAATCGTAATACTAGACAGTTTCGGCGTCAATACTGATTCCTTTTTTGTAATTCGTTCCTTGGATTATGAAATGCTCCCGGTGTGACTGCACCGACTCTACTAAACACTCACTCCAACTCGTTCAAACATAAATAGTGTGGCAATCATGCACAATAGAGCGAAAGCAAAAGAACACATGTCCACTCAAGTTTGCATTGTGTGATTATGCTACTACAGAGAGGATAAAACGGGAACGGGCAGGACAATAATAACACTTTGATATTTATCATTTCATGTATACTAAGTGCACATTACTAAAAATAATTATCGACGTCCGAATGCATTACACAATTACACTACACGTGTGTCTAATACATACAATCTTTCCCCGTCACCAATGTCCTACTGTCCCATGACATTATTACGACGAGTAAGCTTCTCCACGCCTTCCCCTGCAGAACACCCACACCAATGGTTGGGCTATTACGGACACATTATAAGAGACAGAAAAGGTCGGTACAAATGGTTGCATATTTGTTGGTAACAATTAAATTCTTAAATGATCGTCTATTAAATTCTTAACTAATCATTTAAGGTAAACTAGCCCATCCAAAATTGATGATATAGCAGAGGCTTCTGTCTTCCACAACAACTGTCCCCGACACGGAAGGAAAATGAGTGAACTTATGGTGAATGATTACTGATTACGCGCATACGATTACACACAAAATGTAAAAAAAAAAAACTAAAAGTCCCGTGGCAAGCATTCAGTGTTTAGCGCCTTGAGGAAGGCAGTGTGGGGGGAAATCCCATTAGAAGTGCAGCCAGTGTTGAAGTGCGTGAATGGAAATAAAGTAGTGGATACAGAAAGAGTGAATGAGTGGTTGAGTCATTGAGCCAGTGGCTGGGGATGGGAATGGGAGAAGATAGGCGAGAGTGTGAGAGGATGGATGGGACTGGGATTGTTGTGCGAGTTGACTGGGATTGTTGGCTGAGGGCTAACGAGCTCAGCCGCTCTCACCTGTTGGATTCCGTCATTCCGTCATTCCATATTCCATCCATTCACTCAAGACGCCAAGGCCAAGACCCAAGACTTTCTTCTCCTCGCCAAGCTCTCTTCTTGTTGGCGGCAAGTCCATGCTTCTTGGCCCTATGCCCCGACTCCGACATAGGAATATATATGTATAAATAATAAATACTAAATAGTAATAAGTCCCATGCTCTTGTCCAGCCTTTCCCTTTCCCTTCTATCCTCACCTCCTGGAACCCTTTATCACATGGACGGACTGGAGCTCATTGCCACACCACGTGCCTGCCTACTGCATACGATTACTACAGTGGACAGGACATATAAACATTCCCTCCCATGTGTACTGCACCTTGTAGTCTTCGCGTCTGTTTACCTTCCTTATTATTCTGCTTATCTCAAGCCTTTGTGCAAATATACTTGAACGAAGCAACCTGAATCACATTGATCCTCTCAAGTGCTGATGGCCTATGCAAGTAATTGAATATTAACACAATGATGGTATTCAATCTATACACAAGGACCACACACTCGGTATGCAGGATTACATTTGTTGGGGAGGATCTTGACCTTGTCAAAGGAAGATCATATACGTCATCACAGCGCCTTGAACATCACCAAATCCCAGAAGCGTTGAGGTGAGGTACGCTCATTCAATTTATTAATTATAATTCATACGCATCCCTACAGGACACTCTTTTTATTACTTTTTTTTATTCATTGTCTTTTTATTGTTCCAATTCGTTCGTGTGGGATGAGTTGTCCATGTTAAACATACTAGCAATTGCTGGCGTGAGGACGAGCTCGGTCCTTCCCTGCATGCGGAGTGTGAGCCTTCTAGCAAGAATGACCGAATCCGCTGAGATCGGAAGCCGCGTCTGTAATGAGGGATTTCGCCTGTCCGTGCCTGTTGTCATGTTGTGACTACGGGCGGAGGAAGGAAATTGAAAAATTCGTCTCCATACGTCTCGAGGCAGATAGGTGCTTTGATTCCTTGGAGACGTTTCCATGTGTATACATATATGTATGGGTGAGAGAGAGAGTAGGGCATTTCCCCCGTGTTGTGGATGTCACGGTTTTTTGGAAGGGAGAAAGGGTTGCTTGTGAGGTCTAGAGGCTTAAAAAATATTGATTCCCTACCTGCGTCTACTTGGCGTCTTCCCACATGACATGATACATGTTAAAGTGTGTGGGGTGAGACTGGATTGAATCTGTAGCTTTGTGTGCACATGGAAATGGAAATAGAAAGCTCCTCGGTCTTCGCCGTAGCACACTGGGAAAGACCGGAAATATGACGTTCTCTCGCAAAATAGCTCTGTCGGACCCGCAGACTGCATGTACGTGGGGCGATTAATCTCCCGTAATTGAAACCGGAGCTGTGTGTGTCAACCTTTTCCTTCCCTTACGCAAAGCTCGCCATACGGAGACTTATTCCCTACAACGCTCTATCACGGCCTGCCGTCTGCCCTCAGGCGAGGCAATCAAGTCCTACAAATGTTGTTACTCCGATGCCTACCAAACCAACGTTTCCTACCAATTTGTCCGACCCATTAGTTCACACATTTTCTGACAATCCGAAATAGGAAGATTTCGAAAATTCTCACGCCAATGACAAATATACTCAATGCAGGTAAAATATATACAATGAAGCAAAAACTATCGTTGTATGCTTACCTTTGCTGTGTCACATCCAAATGGTTTACGAATTGGAGACGCTTCGGGAACCAAATCTGAGAAGAAATCGAGTAGAGAAAGATCTACAAAGTCATGAAAATAATGTCCTTATAATTTCGTGTAAACGAAAATTTAAAATAGGCAAAATAGAATTTATGCATTTTATGTTTTAATACAAAATGTTGGTTTGCTTAGGACTTACGTGAATCCGGGCACCAGGAATGAGGAGACTACTGGCACGTCGGAGAGTTTTGTTGCAGTAAAAAGAATATTCCGGGGCCAAAAGAATATTTTATTTCACCATCATCTTTTTCTTCGTCACCCCGTGTACTTCTCTTAAAAATGACTACGTACTTTCAGATGAACTCTTGTCTGAGTATAAATATGAATAAATTCTTTTGGCCGTGTATTTCTAGTAAAGTATAAATTTCTCAGCAGGCTCTTCCCTATTTTCTTCGCGCATTCAGTAATGAAAATATACAAGACTATACCTGCTCTTTCCCATGAAAGCCTGCCCTCGGAAACCTATAATTCCTTTGGTTTCTTACTCGCACACTTCTAATGCTAGACCCTAACTGCTCTTGAACACCGAAAGAAACTGAGGAAATGACTGAAGTCTACTCTGGGAAAGTGCAGTTGTTTTTTCTGACTGGCTTGAGCACCACTAACTAAAGCCCATAATACTTTTTAAGCTCTGAGAGAAGCGAAGACCCACACACTTTTATCATATTCAAGTTCAGCAGTTTTTCCTTTTTCTTTGCCAAAATAATATTGTATGAACCAAATAGTATGTTTCGCTAAATTTAGACTTTTCAAAATATACACATTTACTTGCGGGAGAAGTGAAGCAGCGTCTCCCTCTGCTTAACAGCCAACACAGATGCTTATACTACTATATACATATGTTCGTTTACAACAAACCTAGATAGCGTATATACACCATTAAGTGTATGGTCCATTTTCATCACTTACTTACACCTAAATGGGTGTGAAGATAGATCATGATTTCATGACAGTTACTGCTTCTGTAAAACAGTGCCCTGGAATGTTATTTTCCCAATTTTCTAATGTATATTTCTTCACTCAAATGATCCTTGTTTTCATCTTTCTACAAAAATCATTGAAGCGGTACATTCATTAAATAATCCAGTATTTACATTCTTAATTTTCCCTTTCTTTCGTCGACCACGCTGAGTTGTTCATTTCAGGAAAAATGTGGAAGCACCTGTTTAATTAAAAGTATAGAGACAAAGAAAAATTCCGGGTTAAAAGCAAGATATTTTACAGCTTTCCACTGGGTGTTAATCATGTAATCAGAGGCTGGACGCGGAATTTTTCCTCCCGAAGAATAATTCTAGACTGATATGAGACGAGATTACTTAAATTTAGAAGGCGTGAAGGTTACCCAAAGCTTAGTTTGAAAATACACCCGCCTCGGAGGTGATAGCTCACTCTACATACTCCGCAACAACTTTGTAGAAACAAAATGTCCTCCCGACAAGTCGGAATGCTTTTTTAGAGATCCTCTCTCGTGACTGGAGGCGAATTACACAATGCTTGTCTGTATGCATGTATGTGAACGAGCTGAAACAAATATAGCGGGCATTGAAGAATTCACAGACTTAGCAGATTTCTGGAATGCCCGCGTTGTAAGCAGCAACGCGTACCTACTATCCTTACCTACTATAAGGATAGTAGGTAAGGATAGCAGGAATTCTAGAAATCTGGAAGTTCTTCAACACTCCCATTTTCAACTAACTCAACGCCCTTATAGGTTCGAGGTGAACGTATCTCCAGCGCAATTGTCAAATCCATCTCAAATTTACTAACATCCTAACTCAAGCTTGAACGGAAGGAAATTGAAGAAAGCACTGGACCAGCAATAAACCGCTTATGTCCTACGTGTTGGTCGTATTTTTATATATACATAAGCTTTTCCAACATTGGTTGTTTAGTAAAAATTTCGTCAGTGATTATAAAAATCACTAAAATTGGGTATTAACTTCAGCTGACAGACAATTGAAACGAAATCCTGCAGTAAAAATCACTTGCGCAGACAAAATTGTCAAGGATGTAGATTACACAGGCTGTTATAGAAATACAATGAAATATTAATATGAAGGCGATGTGTTAAATTTCTAAATTTGCAACACACAAACGCTGCAGTAAAAACGAAACTTTAACAAACGCCACTCCATTTTTTTCTGACCTCAATGAGTAAATTGCGTGTTTATTGTGGATCAAATATTTTATATCTATAGCATTATATTTTAAACACTGGTTTTCCGTTCAACATCATTTTCCCTTGCCCTTTAGAATTTTTTCCATTTTTTTAAAGTTATTACGAGAGAAAAGTACACATCTGTGTTACATAGGGAGAAAAGGGTTACATCCATACAAATAATTATTACATCCTCACATTTATAATAATAATTATTACATCCTCACATTTATAATAATAATTATTACATCCTCACATTTATAATAATAATATTATGATTTTTAGTGGTATCTTCAACAAATGTTCTTCTTTTCCCCGCGACAATGTACATAAGTATAGCAAATGGTGATAGCAGATTCATACAGGAATTACATCCACTCAGTTTTAATCGATTGACAAGATTTCGCTAAGACATGGAAAGACCATTGTAAAATCCTCTCTCCAGATTTTATTTTACTGGTGTACAAAAGATACTTACTCTTCTAATGGCATTTTAGTTGTTGATGATAGTAGTAGGAGGCTGAGGGGGAATGAACACCATTGGGATTTTGCCCCCCCTGTGTAAACCGGTTTTTTGGTGTGAGTCAAAGTTGGGAAGGGACGGGTTTGGTGGCGAGCTGGACCAACAATGGACTGTACGTATATGTATGTATATACGTACATGTTGCAGCCTGTCCCTTTGCTATTTCGCCGTCTCCTTCCTGTTCCCATTGAGCTTATATGGCCATCCTCCCCCGCTTTCTCCCTTTCACGGTCAAAGTAGCGTTAGGGCAGGAGAAAGGGATGTTAGTTGCGCTTGCCATGCTCTTTCTGTTCCATTGATTGTGGCCACTGTAATAATTGAAAGGAACGACAGCCCAAATTCATGCCGTTCATTTTCTGCCTTTCCAGCGGTTCCTTTTCTCATATAGTCTATAGCGTCCATTTATTGCTGGACATGACGTGGGCGAGTCTGCAGTTTCAATCTTTTTGTGGATAAAGGCTGCTATTATAGTGACGAGTGACTGATGGAGCGGTTCTTTGGGCTTACAATCACTCTTGCCGCATAGTCATATTGAGGTAATTAAGTTTTAATCTTTCGCAGGTTTACTGCAAATTAAACATTCACATGCTTTCGAAAGCACCGAGTCAGCTTTGGTCGAGTACAGTCGACTCTCCCCATACCGGCCCTCCATATAAGAGCACTTACTCTATAATAGCAATGCTGATTCCCCACTATAGCCTTACCATGCACTCGCTATAACAGCAGGGTATTTTGTAATCTCGGTCACAATACTCTCACTATAACAGTACTTTCTCCCTATAAGAGCATTAGCGCCTAAGTTAGGCATCCCTTCAACATTAACTTTGTCTCTATAGCACACCGGAACTCGATACCAGCACAATTTTATTGTTTTACTAAAATATTGTTAGAATTTGGATAATTATCAAAGTTATAGGCCTGAAAATAATCTTAATTAATTAATATTAATATTTTTTAACTAATTCTCTGTACGAGCAGTTCGTTTTAAGAGCACTTTTGCTGGTGCAAATAGGGTGCTGTTATAGAGAGTGTTGACTGTATTTCTTAAACAATCGATTTCACAATGCTTTCAGGGACAAAATATTGTGTTCCGTGCGACACAATATTTCTTCACTCTTGTATGTTTGTGAAAAGAGACTGATGAACGGATTCTCGGGCCCTGTTTTACGTGTCGCCTGTCCAGACTAAGGTAATACATTTTTAATTTTTCTCCCTTGCAGCTTTATAAATTTCGCATAGGCAGTAGAGCACGTTTTGTCCCCTGATTTTTGTTGAAAATCTAGTTAAAAGTGCTTTCGTCTGAGACAATTAAATTTTCAGAATAAAGTTTGAATTTCTTCTATGTGCAGTTTAAATGCGCCTATTGGCCACTGCATTTTCTCAGTCAAAGTAAAAAATATAAAAGTATATATCTATCTTGTTGAAAATTAAGATTTTGACAAGGCCGTCCTAACTTATCAGTAGGGACAGGCAAAAGCACCCAAACCCCAAATCTGCAAATAAATAAAGCACTAAAAGCGCTTAAAGCGCTAACAGCACACCCAGAAGGCATGGGGCACACCCAAAGATTTTTCAAAACAATTATCCGCATTTTGTAATAAAAATGCAAAAAATACCCCCTTTATGTGTCAAAAACAGTTTGTAGCGCAGAAATTTCCTTATACGTCGCCAAAGTAGGTACACAATTTAACGGTTCAGCTGTTGAATATCGAATTTTATCATCGGGGTGTTTCAAATTGTTCGATCGTTGATTTGATACTACACATTTAAATACATTTCTCAAATATGGCTCATTCCACAAAAAAATAAAAGTTCTGTGAACCACAAATTTAGTTTATGAATACATTTTACCTATAAAAGCGCAAATTAACGGCAAAAAACGATGAAGCACTAACAGCACAGTCTGCTTTTTGAAAATGCACACCCTAAAAATTTTTAAGCGAAATTGATTTTAAAAAATAAAGCGAAAGCTGCCTGTCCCTACTTATCAGGTGCACCTTGCAGGAAGCAGAGAAATTTAGATAATCCTGAAATTTCACTCGCGTAATAGAAAAAACTTGTATTACTTGAAGCATAAAGGTCGCATGAACTAGATTACTGGCATCTATTATTTTCTATTTGGTGGAAATGATTAAAGGATAGTTGCGTATAACTTTTGTTGCGTACCCGGGCCGGAAATTTTCCGATACTGCATCACAACAACCTTAATCATCGAATCATTAATCATTGTACGTGTCTCATTATGGTCAGAATTGTTCTTAACATAAATGTTAAGTGTATGCATATATTATCGTAACGAACAAAAGAAATAAAAAATTAAATCAACAAAAATATTGTTGTACCTACTACTTAAATAAATGCATACATATGTTAAAGTGAAAACTGTTAGAATAATTTGAAATGTTAAAGAATATTGTACCACATTTATTATAATATGGTAATTTTAAGGCATTTGTATAGTATCTAAAAAATTCTGAAAATGTATTGAAAATGTAAAAAAAATATAAAATAAAAAACCAAAAAACGAAAACAAATCCAGTCCTGTACACATTATTAATTGTAATATTACATTTAGCATATCATATGTAATAAGTGCATTCCTTGAAACGATATTTTTTATACGCATAATATTTTATTTTTTATCTGATATTCTGAATCATTGAGCAATTAATTATGTTCAATGATTACGAGTTATCGGATTACTCCTTACCCAAATTATGTAGTCGGTCAACCTCCTCCGACAACAATGCCACTTCGTATGTGTCACCATACATTTCTATGACATTTGATACTGCGGTAGAAACTACCGAAATACAAAAGTCACAGTTGGTGGTGAAGTCCTGTGTGATGCCTTCACACATTTCTGCAGGACAGGGCAGCCAACCTATTTTCCCGTCCGGAAAAAACTCGTCCACAGCCACAACGTCCGAGTCAACTGATGACGAAGGTGTCCTCCACGGGACATCCGGTCCAATCTCGCCAAACTCCCAAGAAATTTCATCCACATTGTCACTTCCTTCATCCTGTTGGACGAGTGTGAAGGTCACAGTCACACCATCTTCAGAGGTGTGAGGAAGTTCCTCCGAGAATCCACCTTCTTCTTTAACTGCAGTAGGCACAGGTGATGGCCGGTGGTCATCATCCCCCGTTATGTCGACAAGTACGACTTTTTTCTTGACGGGCTTAACATTCACCCCAATCACTTCCACTAAGGAATACTATTTGAGCCATCCAGCTCTGGACGGGCACAAAACTGCGCCTCGAATCCGCCGGAGAGCCGGTGGGTCGGGACAAACGCCTCAATGTCCTCATGTACCACGGACAAACTCGGTGCACACCCGCACTTCCCGTCGTCTTCGGCAACAAAGACAGCCGGCGACCGAACACGGGCCGCAGGCTAATTTGGAACAAGCTTTAAAAAAATAAAAATAAATCAAGTTGTTGTTATAGAAAATTGAGTAAAAAATAATAATTATTATTAATCCAGACAAGGTACGACACCCGAATCGGTATTGGAATTGAAATCAAAATTATATTCCTATTTTTCAGTACATTAATCAGAATTAGCATCCATGTTTTTGTCAAAAAATATTTGAATTGGAAATAATAATTACAAATTCATTCGAAATTCAAATTCGTATTAAACAAAATGACATTTGGATACTTTATGGGTATTCGAGAATACCTTCGTTATGTTACTAATTCCCGCCTTCGAGCAAGTTTTTTTGGCAAAATCAAGGTAATACAAAATTTATTTTTTCAATTCGCTGTAATACAACAATGTCGATCTTAAAAGCATCGATTTTGGCAAAAATATGTTTTTCTGAATCAAATTTAATTTTGTGTACTGATATTTTGCGTTTATTTTAAGCTACATATTATGCCAGATTGCATTAAAAAATTGTTTGAAATATTCGAAAAGTATTTCAATACGTATTCATGTCTGCACGTATTATAATTCTCTTCGTTTCTTTATACGATCGTCAGCTAAAATAAAGTATCAAATATGAAAGCGAATAAATTAATACATTGCATTCTTGGTACAGCAACAATAATAATAATAATATTAACTAGTAACAATTAAATGCTGCTATAGCTTTGTTTTTTACTGACATAACATCAACATTTACAATGAGGTGCAGCATTTTCTTCTGGTTAAATACAGGAAGAGTTTCACTTGCATGATACATTCTTGAAGAATAATGTACGAATATTATTTATACGACAGGTAGTAACATGTAGAACAGTAAGTATATGTGTCCGTAGTAGCTAACCAATCTGCTAAATAATTCCAAGATTTAATAGTGATTTCATTTCTTTGCCTCCGGTTCAGTGTATGCAGTAACATGCATTACAGACACAAATACACGGTCGCCAGCATTCAATTTATGCTTAATTAAAGACTAATACTTTAAAGGATTCCTTTTGATCGATCTTTTTCTACAAAGCTATTATGATGCTATTATGTCACTGTTTCAGGTGTAATGTGATGGCAAATTCATGATGTAATAAATTTGCGAGTAAAAGTATAACATTGCACAGCAGAGTACGAAGTTATGTTTAGTTCGCAGTATGACAATTATTCGAAAAGTGACTTTGATTTGCTCAGACGTTTCGCTTGCTGGCGGTTTGGTTTTCTTCCTTTTTGAGTCTGTCGTTCACATTTTGTTTGCTACGAAACAAATACATAAGTATTAGTGAATGAGCGGGGGGAAGCTGAGAGAGTCGTTCCTCGGCTGAGGAGATGAAGAAGGGTGATGACAATCATTCATGGCCACATTGTTCTTGATACACCGGAGTTGCACTTGTTGATGTGCTGGGTTGGTAAAATCAGTGACTGCAAGTAGTTTGACCAGCTGTGCTCGAACTTCGTTTAGCTCCTCTTCCTTGGTCTTAATGACCGCGTCCCAAATCTGCAGTTGTCGTCGGGCTTCTCCTAAGGCTGAGAAGTGATCGAGCTTTGGTCTTGTCTCGAGGTGGGCATTTTGATCTTGTAGAGCGGATATTAGAGACATAAGACTAACAGTCTCGGCAGAAGACTCTTTATTCCTTTGCTCATGGAGCAGCGTCGCCTTAACATTATGGCGCTCTGTCTCAGTTCGTGTGTTCTTCTCCTCCAAGAGCTTTATTTCTCTTAGAGACTCTTTCTGCCGGTCAGAGTCTCTTGATTTGCGTCGACTGTCTCCGGAACACTCCTGAGAAACCTTCTTTTGCTTACTGATTGCATTCCCTTTCAAAAGACGTTCTTCTAATAGCTTCTCGTAGCTCAAGCGCTCCTGATCCTTTGAAAGTAAAGCTGAGTATTTTAGTTGTAAGGATTCGTGCTCGCGTTGCAGCGCTGCAAGATCTCCACTGAGATTCCTTTCGGAGGATAAGCAGGACCCGATCTGATCCCTCAGTCCGGAGAGTTCGGACTCTAAGGTGCGCATTGCGTGGAGCTCGCTACGAAGTTTCCTTAATTCGGATTCGAGCTTAAAGCAGCACTCATCCTTCTTTTTCTTGGTTACCAACGCACAATTGCATGTTGGAGGCGGTGGCGACGTGTGATGATTCGCATTGACTACGGGCACTGACGAAGACGACGGTGATGCGCCGTCACTCACCAGAGCCGTCGACGGCGGAGACGACCCCGAACTAGTGGAATTACAGCCTGACGCAGAATTCGAAGAAGTAAAGTTGCTGAACGCTGACGTGTTACAGATAACAGATGTATTATTTTTATTTTTGTTACTGTTGCAGGTATTGTAATGGTTCTGCTGCGTCGATGACGGCGATTTAGTGGAGACTAATGTCGGCGCTGGATCAGTGCCTGATCCAACTTGACCGTCCCCAACCTCTATCGACTTTCGACGCGGTAATGCGGGTGTGATGGGTGATGGCTGATTGCTGCTTCTTATTCATTAATACTGCCATCCCGTTGCTTATCACTTCATTGTTATTCACCGGAGGACTTATGAACGGAAGTGCTTCCCATAACACCCCGAGTAGAGAACCTCGTTCTGCCTTGCAACTTCATTCTTCATGCGCTGCTTCAGCCTCGCGCCAACAAAGGACGTCAGTCTAAATGGAAGTGAGACCATTGGGAACCCAACGCAGTGAGCAGCAAGTGGACGTAAAGGCTGTCTGGGAAGAGGTCGGATAGACTTGCCATCGATATAGACGAGAGCGGTCAAGAGGAGGAGAGGCCCCAAAGGAGTTTTTCTCCAGCTGACTTGACCCCATACGGGCAAGGAAGTACAACCAAGGGGCTGGGATGACCCCAAGACTAATCGCATACACGGACACCACAATGCACGCCAAGAGGATAGCAAAGGCTAGCCCCTGAAATTTGTAAGCCTCGTAAGAGTTGTGCAAGAGAAGATAAATGGGGTAAAGATATGGTAGTGAGTGCGAGTATAAGTGCGAGTGGTTGAGGGGTAGCAGTTCCCAGTCCCAGTTGCCGACTTGCACTTGGACTGGCCGAATCCAGAATTGTGGAATTGGAATGGTAGAATCCCCCTTGTGCCTTCTGGTTATCTTAATGCTACATAGCCATATAGTATAGCTGCATAGTCCCCAAAGGTAAAGGAAAGGAAGCGTAGAATATAGACTAGATGGTAGTATGTAGGACGCTTCTGATTGTGAGTATATTCTGATATTCTCTGGCTGCTCTACAAAGGCACTCAGGTCGGTCATTGTAGAATGAATATACGTACATTGTCATTTGCTTTTGCTCAGATCTGAGACCCACACCTTCCACTTGACACCCTGAGAAGTGAGAATACTTGGATGGAGCGTGGAGGAGCAATTAAATAAGTGGGAAGTTAAGAGAAGCCGTATGTGGTATGCCGTCAACATGTTTATTTGTTTACCTTTAACATCTTGTCTTCATTTATCCAGTAAATCCAGAGAGACGTGCCACACAATTCCAGTGGACGGACCCTGCGCTTGTAGCAAGTCATTCCGCCAGCTCTATCACGGATCCGCTCATCAGCATACACAATCGAGCATTTGCGAAGAGAGTACGTGTACGAAAACGACAACGTGTGCGGGAACGGCGCTAAAATAGTCCCCAAGTTAATTGGGAATTATTTCG
>JAQGBT010001811.1:0-28551 GCA_034698585.1 Disparrhopalites patrizii | reverse complement strand
AATGGCCCACTAGATTAAATTTAATAATAATAATCATGATGCCATAGTGACGAAAGCAAATGAGACATTTGCTTACAATACTTACTTTTGATTCTTCAAAGGGAAAATCAACCGAGAACTGAAGCCATTGACGTCGGGTTGCTGCATTTTTCTGTACAGGCGAGGAGATAGGTGGCAGATAAGGTGGGGACGACGTGAGACTAGAAGGGACACACGGTCTCACCTATGTACAATTTAATTTATCGAGAGGTGAATGTGAAGGTTGTTCTGTGTTCTTGGCTTGGGACGCGGGGGGATGCTTCTTGATGGGACTAATATTAGGTGGTTCTGTGGACGATGTGTACAGCTACTTTACTTAAATTGATAGTATACTGTAGTATATGTATACGGCAAATTTAATTCCTGTTATAGCTAAAAAATTCCTATTAAAGCCAAAAACTGTTATAAAGAACTGGCGGACACTAGTTTGTGAGATGACTTCGCTACAGCGGGAAAATTTGCTGTTTTAAGGGAAACCGTTATAAAGTGAATCAACTGTGTAAATGTCCCATGGGGTCCGCCACATATCCCTGTTGTCAGCAATATGCTATAAGGTGCGCCAAATTTATACCTGGTCCGTTCGTGTGTCATATTAATTTGTAGTCCGTCCGTTTGCCAATTACTGCCTGTCCACCCGCAAGGCCGAATTACTGCTCGCTCCACCCATCCGCCGGGTCCGCCAAATAAGTGTTCCGTCCACCTGTTCCGCCTGTCCGTCAAATCAGTGACCGGTCCGCTACGTCTGCAAAATTAGTGTCCGCCTCTTCTGCAATGTCCGCCAGATTAGTGTCCGCCTCATCCGCCGTCCGCCAAATTAGTGTCCGGTCCGGCTGTCCGCCAAATTAGTGTCCGGTCCGGCTGTCCGCCATGTCCACCAAATTAGTGTCCGCCTGGTCCGCCAGTTTAGTGAAAAAAGTTGGTCCGTCAATTTGGTGGGACCCGCTCCTGTAGTCCAATTTCGTTTGATGAATTCTATGTTAATGAGAGAGTCATGGGTATTGAGCCACATTTCATGGATTCTGTCAACCCACTTGGGCAAATTGCCTGGACACTTTTATATACAACTCTAAAATGCAAATCCTAATTTTTAAAACAATTAAAATGAAATGCAATTTTTACACAGGTATAAAATTCATGCTACAAATTGTAAGAACACCACCTCATTCCAGAAGATAGGAAGCAAATCGGAAATTCCTGTGAGTCATTCCACTTTCGTTCCGGTGATACTGGAAGTGCTGTATATGTGAAATACGTGACTTTTGTTAACCATATGGCATCCTACCGGCACCTGTAAAATGGGAACGGATTCTTCGAACAAGACTACAATAGTACAGATTCAAAGCCTCGGTAGTACGTGTTTTTGTTTGGCTGGTATTATTAATTTATATTTTGTACTAAAACCGGATAGGTTCTTTGATTTGCCATTTCACAGGGTTTTACACATGAAAGGTTTGCGAGTGGCGGACGCCTGCATTTTTTAGTCTCTGAAAGTCTGAAACACAGCCTATTATTTCGGGACGACAGATGTCGAAGCTGTGTTAATTACTGTGTGATTGTATTCCATTATACTATCCTGGATGCTTCGGATTTCAGTTTATCGACATATTGACCGTTTTTGGTCATATTATTGGTATTCGTTTTCGTGGTATACAGATTTTGAAAAATTAAAGTGACGGGGATCACAAACATTCTTGTGGAACTCCAATGCATTATTATTTTTCCATTCCATTAATGAAGTAAATATTTTGGGCATGTTGAATATAATATAGGTATGTACATACTTCACTACATCGTTCAACTTGTGCGTAATAACGTAGTGTAATTCGTTAAATTACTGTTGCGGGAACGAAAGATCAACAAAAACCACTCACATACTAGGTTTTCCGTTTCCGTTAATCGGCAAATGCTTTATGCAATTGTGCCCAATAAGATGTATTCTTTATATAAGTTGTGTATGCTTTTCTCAATGTTTACTCGTGATGACTTGGATGGGAAAAAATTACTTGGAAATATTAAATTCATTCCGCCCGAATAGATTTGTCTTCGAATTCAGGTATGAAAACATAAGCTATCTCTTTAATAAAGCTTAATCTCCAATAGAACAGAATTTATGCGCAGGTCTTCGGGCTGCAGTTCGGATTTTTTTGTCAAAATCAAAAATCTATTTATTAAAAAAATTTGTTTATTAAGGAAATCACTATCAGCAAAAAAATGGAGTCGAAATGGTTAAAATTTGGCTTGATTTGTTCCACAATAATTGGCTGTTTCCCCATGTCCATTGTCCGCAAAGAATTCCACACTGTCCAATTCCAGCAACGTCATCCAGTTGTTTTCTACTGCTGGAGCTTATTAATTTTCAACATATTATCTGGTGGACATTACCTCGTATTTGACCTACCTGTTTTCCTCACCAATCGAGTCGGATCTAGTTTGGCTGGGATCATCAGTGGATATCTGGATTCCCTTAACTTTTTGGCCAGCGACATGTTCATTCGAATCTTCGCCTTGTTCTTCTGCAGCAAAATATTAACATTTCTCCAAATAATAGTGGATTTGCAAATGAAAGTGAAATTGCTGATATCGCATGTGAACATGACACCGCAAAGTAATGACCAATCCAAGAGGAATAAATTGTCCTCGAGATTCCAGGTCACTGCGAAGACTTTAAACCTATTGGGAAATGAGAGGTCAACGCAGAGACTTGGATTCGTGGCACTTTTGACCTTTACTTGCGTCCTCCATTCGGTGAATCACTTCCTGAGGATTTTGGACGCTTTAAGCGAAGACGGTTTCTTCCAGCTGAATCGGCGTTTCGAATTCCAGTATCGAGATACTATTTTTCGTGTCATTTGGTTCATCAATCATTTTCTTGTCATCCTCTCCTACGTTTTTGCCCTGGTCTTAATTGTTGCCGGAGGGAAGGTATTGCTCCAGCTCTACCAAAACTACACAATTGTTCTGAGGCAATTAATACTACTCCCTCCATTCCCTCCGAAAGTGACTGATGCTTTCTTGGACGAAAATTTGTTGTCGCAATTGAAGTCTTTGCTGGATTGCTTTGATATTTATGGGGAAATTGCTGGGACCTTTGCTCTCATTAAAGTTCCAAGTGCCACCGTGGCTTTGGGGCAAGTTCTGTTCCAGTTTTCGACGTACCGGCAATTGGAATTATTCTCTCATTGTGTGGCATGTGTTTTATGGATTTATAATATGGCTTGCATCGGCGATGAAATGCAATCGAGAGTATTGACAAATTTTCATAATAATATGTTTTTTCATAATAATTTTTTGAAATACATTATATTCTTAATACTGTGTGCAGTATGCCTACATTTTCAGCTCATATGTACATACAAGCAACTTAATAATATCTAATTACATATTGATTACAGATTAAGGAGAATGGCGCCAAGTTACGACATTTGTTGACATTCAGTCGAAGGGAAGCAACGGGAAATGAAAATGTAAAACAACGTAACATGTATACCTACATATATTCATTCATACGTAATCGGTGTCTTTTGTAAGTTTAAATTGTCAATTATTATTTTGTAAGTTTATTTTGTTTGTCAATTGATTTTTTCTGCTCTACAGTTGCAGGAAATTATTGAGTGGATGTCCGAATTCCGATTCTCACTCTCCGCCCGAAATATTTTCGTGGTGAACAGAAGACTCATTTTGGGGGTAAAATTCATTAATTCATTAGCGTGTTAACGTTTACAAAACGTGTAGTCCATAAGAAATTATTTGGTTATATCAAATACAAATATGGATGTAACCTTTCAGTGTCTCGAGACCGTCATGACCTACATCATCTTCCTGTTTCAACTCAAACTCTCGGAATCAAGCAGTATCCTGGGATAACAAAGGGACAACAAAGAATTACAGATATTTCCCTATTGCAATCAAATTGTGTCCTCAGCTGACCAATTGAATTTGTAGGGAAAAACGGAGGAATATCAGTTGTAGTAAAAACGAAATTGTAATTGGACAATTTACAAATGAATAACAAATAAATCAACAAAACATTCCGAAATATACGAAATCCTAATAAAAAATGTTAGACAACGTTTTAAGGAATATCTCACGCCTAGAAGCTATTAAAGAAATATTTTTCTTCTTATTTTACAGATTCTAGCCAGTTAAAATATGTAGCATTTACTTTGATTGGTTGTGTCTAGTAACTATACTGAATCTGATATTTTTTTTCGAACATCAAAAGAAAATACAAAATTTGTGGGGAGAGCGATATAAATTAAAGAGATAGGTACGCTTTTGCCAGGTATGAATTATTACCGGAATTATTTATCGAGTGAGCATATAGGATTAAGTCATGAATAAAAAATAAAGACCGTCATGGTATAATTCAAAAGTGTTCATGGAACCTGTCTACAGTGAACAATGAAAGAACAGCTTGGAGGGCAAGCTGATGAAAGGGACAAGGGTAAAATCGATTATGAAGAATCTCTTTTCGTGTAGGATTCGTGGAATCACCGGGGCTGTTAACGAAATGAGTTGTTGAGTGAAAAATTTGAAGTTCCTATATCTGTATGAAAGGCGTTTATTGCTGCGTATGCATGCGGAGTAACCAAAAAACGTACATACGTAATTTGAGTCTCACACTTCCCCAACGTCCTCGTTTTTCCGCTTATATTAAGCATGGTTTCTCTCAACATTTATTCATTTTCCTTTTTTGTTTTTCACTTTCCGCTTCTATTCGCACTTTCTCTTTTCCATCCGATTTTTCCCGCCACACTTTTCTTTTTATTTCTGTTTATTTCTCTCCTGCTGTTTCTCTGTTCTTTTTTACACGGACACACCGTTTTGCATTTTCTCCGTTACCCTCTGCCTCTCACTGCTTATAGTTTATATCTCTCCTTCCCTGTCTTGTTCTGTTTTTGTCCTTCTCCTACATAGATATTCTTCTTTTATTACGATTTCCTCTCCCTCTTCTTTCTTTCTCTCTTGTTCTTCTATCTCCATGTCATATCTCCATCTCTTTATTACGATTTCGCCCTCTCTTGCTCCGTTTGTCTCTCTTTCTCTCTCGTAACAATTTCTTTTTTGTGTCACCTCTGTCTTTCTCTCTTATTCTTTTTTCTCTCTCCCTTATTTCTCTCTCTCTCTCTTCTTACTTTCTATCTCTCTTCTGCTTCTTTTGTTTGTTTTTTTTTCTTACTTATTTATTTCTCTATTGTTACTGTTATCTCTCTCCTCTCACACTTTTGTTATTTATTTCTCTCTTTCTTCTTTCTCCGTTGTTACTTTTAATTCTCTTTCGTTTCCTTTATCTTTCTCTTTGCTTTGTAAAGAGAGATCTCGTGTTGGATCCGTTTTTATATCTCTATATATACCTACATAAATATATTATATAATAAATAGTATGTATGTTTATATATTATTATTATTATAAAGGGATATAATACGTATGTACAATTATATCCCTATCAGTCCCTCTATTTTTCTTCCTTTGTTTTTCTTTCTCCTTTCGTTACTTTCTCTTTTTCTTTCGCTCTGTTTCTCTCTCTCTGTTGTTCTGTCTCTGTTTTACTCGCTCATTTTAACTCAGTATTTCTTTCTCTTTCCTATACAAACCCATTAGTTCGATACCTCTCTCACTCTTCAAGTTTACCCTGCCTGCCCCATTCTGATAGCTCTTATCTTGTATCTCTTGATCTCTTTCGTCCTTCCTTTCCCCGCCTCACTCGCTCTCGTTCCGCTTTCCTTCCATTGCTCTTGATCCTCCACCACACGTGTCTCGCCCCTTAACGTTCCCCTAATTTATTTTCCTCTCGGGGTTACGTCGTATATACGTCTTCTCCGCTTCCTCTTCTTCTGTTAGCATTTCCCCTCAATTAATCTCTGAGCCCATTTCAATAGCTTTCTCCATTCCCCAGCGTGTACCTGTTTTTTTCATCGCATTTGTCGACCTTGCTTTCCCATGTTTTATACGTTTAATATACTATTACCATCTCAGGCCTTAAAACCCCTTCCTTCCCTGCTCTTTTTCCCGGCCTCTTGAATTATTTATGGCGTTGTTAAAATGGGTATTAAAAACAGGATTCGGGTAACAGGATTGAGGGATGCCGTGCACACCTATGGAACTGGCGCAGTGGTCATAAAAAAAATTGGAGGGGAACCTTCTACTACGCACATGTTATGTACTGAATACCCGCACATATGCATTTGAGGAAATATTACAACTCTAAATGAACGGCTTTTTTTGTACCCTTTCCCCATAGACATTGCTGGAAAAGGAAATGCTGATGTTATGTATAAACATTTGCAACTTTTGATGCCCGGGTATATAGATGAGATATAGAATTAGAGGAAGAGAGAGAGAGAGAAGAATTTTCTCCCCATAAATATTTCCTGGAGTTGTCTCTTTTGTGTATGGGAGAAAGCTGGGCTTTTTTTGTGTGTGTAGAAAGCATCATTCCGACAGGAAGGGAGACAAAAAAGGGCTATATAGCATCTTCCTCTACCATCACTTGCGTCGCAGAAGTGGCCTTGAAACATGGCCCTTTTTCCTGGCTCCAATCCCCGAACATGCTTTTCACCTACTCTGAAGGTGAAAGCTCTCCCGTCTTTCTCTCTGTAAAAAAAATCATTTTTTTTCCAAATTAAAGACAAATAAAAAAAAATACTTGTGTATATTTTGTAAATACATTTTACATTTTTAAGTAAGTCATTTTATTCTTCTTTACGTATAACACACAAAAGGTTGATCGATCTGAGGGCGTATACTCAAATATAAAATCTAAAAAATTGCTTGTTCTGTAAAAAGTTGGCTTTGTGCCATTCCATGACCGTTTTTTAAGGTAGTTTTTGTGTCATGTAAAAGTGGTAGTTGAACCGGAATTTATAGCTCCAGGGACTTATATTTTTCTCTTCTAGGTTACTCATCTCTCTTTTAGTTGTTTGTGGCCAGAAAATTGTATAAAGATGCTTCGGAATACTAAGCGCTATCAAAATCCTGTTGCAGGTAATGTTTTTTAAGAAAAAATACTCAATTTTTCATATTATTATTCGGCTTATAGGACAAGGGATTTGTCAAGGGGGGAAAGTACACTCGCTGGAAGGTCTGTTGGGGCTTCCGCAGGTTTTGGGAAGGAAACCAACGAGGGTTTTTATTGATCGCGTACAAGGCACATTTCAAGTTCAGGGATGTGTGGAGCCTTTTATATCCTAGAAAAATCTTGAGGTGACTATCGTACATTAGGTATGTAATTCAAAATTTGCTATATTTATCCCCCATTTTATAGAGGCTGTGAGTGAAGTCCTGGCCATCAAATTGGGGGACGCCATGAGGATGAATCAGGATCCGATGGTTGGAGAAAAGCTGAGAGAATGCTATAATTTGGTTGTGGGCCTGGACAATTATTTGGACCATACGGCATCGGAGGAGACTCCGGTCCAAAGACACATCCTGACTGATACGTACAATAAGAATTGGGAAGATGTTTTTAGAGCCGGGAAAATTAGTTACAATGCTGTCAGTGTCATGGCTTCTGGGTATTTAGAAGGTAACCAAAAAATGCTCTAAATGTGTAGCTATGCAAATTATATCTGACTCTCAGAAATTAAATCTAAAATCAAGAGAAGTCGCTAATTTTTTCTAAAAATTCCTAATAATAAAAGGTCAGTTCTTGAGGGTTGCCTCCCAAATGGCGAAAGCCCGGAGGATTTTGGAAATTGGAACTTTCACCGGCTACGGAGCTGTGTCCTTAGCCCAGTCGGATCATTGTGTAAGCATTTACTGGATAAAATATTTAGGTTTTGTTTCTAAAAATTCCTTTTGTAGATTTTTGACCATTTGTAAGGGTTATTATTATACAATTACATATATTAAAATGTAAATTACAGGAAGAAATGGTTTGCCTGGACTACCAGCCATACTTCCGTGATTTCCTCTATCAACGAATTTTTGGAACACCTTTAGAGAAAAAAATGAATTTCATTGTCGGTGTGGCTCTAGAATCTCTGCAGATGCTCAAGAATCAGGGGAAAGTCTTCGATTTGATCTTTATTGATGCTGACAAGTCTAACTACATTCATTATTATGATGTAATTTCCTCTAATATATAGTATATACATTCTGGGGCGATGTACGCTTTGGCGTTTACATTTTTTATTTATTTATTAAAACAAATTTTTTTTTGAACCTTCCAATTATTCCAGTTTATCATGAACAGCGGCCTCCTGGAGAAATATGGGACAATTTTGGTAGACAACACCCTTTGGAAAGGTGAAACGTTTCCCCATCCAACATCCAAGGTTGGGAAATATATCCATGACTTCAATGAACACGTTCGTCTGGATGAGAGAGTGAATCAGGTAATTTTTAAAAAATTATCATTCAAATTAATGTCACCAGAAAACAATGGTCTCCACGGATAATATATATTTTTTTACATTTCCAATAATGATACATATTTCTATCTCCATGTTTGTTTAGGTCATTTTGCCCCTAAACGACGGCGTGACCCTCATTCACAGGAAAGAAGAGTATCCTGCTTAAACAGTACCTGTGGACATTTGCTTAACTTTTTTTTGTTTACTATTGACCTGAAAACTGACATTATATCATCGTTATCCTCAAGAGGACCATTCTTTTATAATTCACAGCGGTTTATATCTAATATATTAATTCTACCAATACTGTTGTTTCCGTTTGTAACTGTGTTACAAATGAAAGTAGCAATATTGGATACAAATATTAATTTTTTACAAAATATTTATCTCGTCATCACCTGTTAATTTTTAGTACAAAAAATGTAACGTATAAAAATGTACCTATCGCGGGCTATGAACAAATAAAAATAAAGTCATGTTGGGAGGACGCTGCTGGTAGCAGAAATTCTAACGTTTCGGTTAATGCATTGAGTATATATACCTAAATTGGAAAGTAATTTGCATCGCATTTTAACAAGGTCAATGCGAGCATATTACAATATTGACTCATTAAAATTTAGTGCAAACGTGCACCTTATTATTCATATGGCCAGAAATGTCTTCCAGGACGACAGTATCATTTACTTCTGGGAGTGCAAATTACATAATTGCTAGCACTTTTGAAAATCTGTAATGGCCATACATCAAAGGTCTTGTAGATTGTGAGCTGTGTGCATTAAGTACATTTAAAATAAGCTTAGCTTACAATTTTATAGCATATGTGTGTTAAAACGTCCAGAAATATTAACATTTACCTATAGAGGATTTAGAAGAAGGTCTAATTTAGGTAAGAAAATGTTTGTAATTACAATAATTGGAGGCTTTCCCGAAGGTTTGAATAATTAATAGCCATTTTCGTAATTACTTTACTGTCTTGTTGGTTAAGTCGTCTGTCTAAACCTGTTCACTAAAGTGATACAAGACAAATTTTCGATTCAATCATAAGTAATTTTAATGAGCATGAATTAATTGCAATTTATTTCCAGGCAACAATGCCGCGAAAAAGTATTAAAAACCAACAGGCAGGAGTGAATCTTCAGGCAGCGGGTTTGGGTACAGCATTAGGCGTTGCAGGATTTGCTGTCTGTAGTATTGTGGGATATCTAGCTAAAAGAAATCGCAGTCCTTTGCCAAATGCCGCCAGCAATTCCAATCGTGTGTCCATTTCTTTGCCATCAAGTCCTTTGACCTCTCCAGAAATATCTCTGCCGGCGGCTTTCTCTTTATCGAACATAAATGAGCCGGAAGTTGATGCTGGAGAAACTACATTGGAGGAGGAGGACATTCACAAGTGTAACATTTGCCTCCAGAATTTTGGCAGTCTCACCCGACGTGGAGAGGAGTTGCGTGTGACCACTTGTGGGCACATTTTTTGTAAAGTGTGTCTTTTTACCACTCTCCAGTCAACTCCAGCATGTCCAATTTGCCGGCGTCCTGTCCAGGCTAGAAAGACTATACGAGTTTTCTTTTGATTGTACTACACTACAAGCATGGTATGCTCTGATTTAAATAATTCTGGAACAAAGGGATTTCATTTTTCTGTGTTTCAATTTTCAATTATTTTGTGAAACAACAGTCAAACAAATAATCATCAAGTGAGATCATTATAACGTTATATATCCTTGCTGCTCATAAATAATTGCCCCTCGATGTAGTATTGTATTTCTTTAAAAAGTATTACAACTAGTACACCCATACGAGTTAATGAACACAAAGGATATACATACATACTAACTAGCTACAAGATGTCAAATATTAGTAATTTTAGTGATAAATATTTGCACGGATAGACAAGATTTAATGCCATATAGCATGAATTTATTTGCACATATGTAATACGAATTTATTAGAATAGCACAAATTGCAGTAGGAGCTAAGTATTTTGCCGTAGTAGTAATTTTTGACATTTGCGTATAACATAGTACCTAATTACCTAATGACAATACGAGAATACAGAATATGGATAAGATTTATTTAATAAAAATACTTGGAAATACTTTGATTACTAATTATAATTGTAAAACCATTGGTCAATACTTTTTGTTGCACCATGCTCGAAAATAAATACATACTTACATAGTTATTTACAATATTGGATATGACTTTCGAAATTTTATAATAATCGATACTATCAAAAATTATATTTCTCTGCAGTACGAGCTGCTTCTTTAGGTTAATTTTTTGTACCTTTTCGAAACTCGCCATTCAGTCATCCAAAATAGAACGCCAAATGCCACGGAACATACAAATATGCTTACAAAATTAACATAGGTTAAAACAGCAGGGTGCTTCTGTACCGAATTACCCACAATGAGCGGGTAAATAGCAGAAACGAAGCCACCCGCTACAGCAATGATTCCCGCAACGGAATCTGTTACAAAAATATATTTTTCCACAAACGCATACAAAGCAGGATAAACAGTGGACATACCCACGCCAATTAAAACACTTCCAATCCACAACCACGTTGTGGAGGAGCCAGCTAATACTAGCAGTATCACATTAGAGATAAAAAGAATGATCAAGTTACCAGTTAAAACAAAATGCGCGGGTACTTTTAGAACCAGCATAATTCCGATGAATCTCCCAGTGGCGTATCCCATTTGAAGTCCAAATAAAACTCTTGCTCCTTCATCCTCAGGTAAATGCACGGGTGAAAAATGGGTAAAGGTGGGAAGAAATTGAGATGTACAGAGTTCAAGACCTTGGTAAAAGCCAATGACGCAACAAGACAATCCTACTAAACGCACTTTTTGTCGAAATTGATCAGCAGGTGAAGGAGGTGGTGTAGGAGGTCTACTGGGTGATGGTTCACCTGCTTCTACAATACTGTCATGATTGTTGGTTCCGGATGATGATGACACGTTGCTATCAGTTGTCGATTCAAGAAGAGGTGTAGATGAACTATCACTTCGACATAAGTAGACCAGATACATAATTAGCTGAACTACAAAAGCTATAACAATCAGGCCTCCAGCGATATTAAATGGTATGTAGGTGTTTGATCCAGGCCCAAAATTCGGCCGTTCCGTCGTTGTCACAGTCTCGTTGGTTGTACTGTTATCAGTCGTATTTTTCTTCGCCAGAAAATCTGCCACCAGCATTGGAGCAATCAAAGTTCCCACAGAAAAGGCAAAATGTTGGGCAAGAATGAAAGGTCCGGATTCATCTCGCCATATGTCAATTATCCAAGCAATTTGCGCCGCGTCGTAGCACCCTTGTGCCAAGCCTATAAGACTGCTCAGCATAAAAAAATCGGTGAGGTTGGTGACATGCGGAAGTCCGAAAAATGGTACCGCGAGCATCACTATCAGGAACAAAGCACACGCTTGACGATTGACGTATTTTAATGCAAATCCACCTGAGAAAAAAATAGTTCAAATTCTAAAGTTTTTAACACTTCTAATATATAGCTGAAAGAATATTGCTGACCGCCGCTACTTACCAATGAGGGCACTGAGTAAGTAGCAGGTTAGGATTATAGAGAAAACGACTGATATTTGATCAACAGTGGTATTAAACTTGCGACTGAAGTCCAAAACTAGAGGGTTTAAGAACGTTCCGCATAATCCCTGAAACAAATTCATAAACCGAAATTTGTAAATGATAACATTTATTGGGTAAGAATTTTTCATGTTGTACTTAATATAGCTGCACAACTTACGAAAACGCAATTAGTGTAGTAAATAGCCATGGTCACGGCCCATTTGGTAAATCTTGGCGACGTCGAAAAAACTGATTCCGGTCGGCTTTCCATGATTTCAAAAATACTGTGCAGTAGAGTATAAAATTCTTACCACTTCAGTGTACAGTCCAAATTCAGAATACGATTCACTTTTCAACCAATTTCAGTCAAATAATTTCCCCGTGCGTAAAAATATATAATTTTCAGAAGTCGCCGTCTCTCTTCTCCACATTTTGGACGACAACATCTGTTGAGCGAGTAACTGGTTGAGCAAGGAAACACTATACAATCAACTCTTTGGTGAGGTGTAATATGATTTTGCCAGGGCCGCACAGGTACTTAATTACACTGGGAGTACAGTCAATTATCCTGGTAATACTTAATTCTAACAAGTTTCCATACTTTACATACACTTTTACATTAAATATGCCAAACTATTGACGTAAATGGTAGTACATAATGGAACAGAACACAGAAATCAAGCTACACACTACACCACAAAATTCCAATGCCGTGTCTGCACCCTGCACTTCATCATCTGTCAGTCAGTTTCACTTACTATTATTCATACGTCTTGCCTCATAAAAATAATAATAAATTGTACTCAAAACGCTGAAACATTCAGTAATCCAAGACAAACTGACATAAAAAAAACCCAAAATTTACAACTTACTTAGGTAAGTTGTTTAGGATAAGTGAATACATATAAAACAGCTGTAAATTTCCGAATACATACAGTTTACTGTACAATGTGCGTTAGACTTCAGAATCATAAAATAAAACTTTAGTACACACTGAACTCAGTTAAGAGTTCAATAGTTTCCCTATTAAACACGTGAAAGTGACTATTATGATTATTGCATGCAACTAATGCACGATTAACCAACGATGAATCCCAACTTACTGATGCATGTCCTCACTTTACAAATGATAACGTTGGGTTGATAATTGATAATAATAGGTACATCGGTACATATTGTAAATTGTAACCATAAAATCTTGAAATCCTTTAAACCCTTTTCCCCTCGGACATTTAAACAAAAATATACATTTATACATATACAAACTATACTTTAATCAGCTTCTCTAATGCACATCAATTTAAAATTTTAGTTTTAGCACTACCTTTTAATCTTATCAGTTGCCATGTTGTCAACATTTACACTGAAACACTATTCTAAACTTGATATCTTCAATTCCACCAAATTGACGTCCACAAACCCCATCATCACACCTATTTGACCAAAAAAACTTGTATATTAATTGTTCGAAAAATTTCAAATGACAATCAAAATCATGCACATTCACGCTTGATATCAGATCATAACCTCATGAAAATCAACTTCAAACCCAAGAATAATTAAAAATACTCACCCGTCGTTCCTTCTTATGTCGACGAAGTTGAACACGAAATTGAAAACATTCAAGACTAAAAAATTGGCATTTGTCACCCTTAAACATCCAAAATGTTACATTTGATCTTCTCCTTTTGTCTCCTCTCAATCAACAAGTACCTAAGTTTTGACTGACATTGTGAAAGGAAGTGGGAGTTAACTAAAGTTAACAGATGGTACGGAAATATAAAAAAGGAAGGCAACAAGTGCGGATGACAGAATACATGTATAAAAAAACGGGAAAAGTGGGAAAATAACACCCTTCCCAGCCGTTTAACCCATCGAAAATCACGGTAAACACATGGAAAATCACGATTAAAAAATAATACAGAGTTTTAAATACGTCCAAAAACACAATTTTGGAACAAGACACTGTTTACATTTACACAATTTCTCTGTTATTTGAGCCAGTGATAAAAGAATGTCTACGGAAAAAATCTATATACAGCATGCATATATACATATAGATATAGTATATATATGTATGTATATGTTCACATGTATCCCTATATGTATGGTTTATTTCACATGGAGTAATATTGGGAAAAGGGAAAAAGTGAGTGGGAAGCCTCGTTTGAATGCATTCCGCATGCTTTTCAATGGAGGGAAACAGAGCCACATGCTACATACATACCGAAACAAGGAAAAATTAAATCTGATCATTCCCTGTCAGCCTCCACAATGCGTTCTTACGCAAATTGCGTCATAATCGTCGAAAAAATGCCATGTAAATGTATCTAATTTTTTAATGATCGGAAGCTGAGGTTAGTTACCATAATATTTGATCTTTAAAATTGGCATCAGGAGCACAAGAAAATATTTCTGCCTCTGCTTCTCAAACTGGAACTGCAAATTGGAAATTCTCAAATTGGAATTGCAAATTCTCAAATTGGAATTGCAAATTCTCAAATTGGAATTGCAAATTCTCAAATTGGAATTACAAATTGTAAAATTGGAATTGCAAATTCTCAAATTGGAATTACAAATTGTAAAATTGGAATTGAAAATTCTCAAATTGGAATTACAAATTGTAAAATTGGAATTGAAAATTCTCAAATTGAAATTGCAAATTCTCAGATTGGAATGTTGCAAAAAATGGAACAATTATTAGTGTATTTTATAAAAACCTCTGTGGTGACATAATGGTGATTTTTGCACAGTTGATGTGATACATTTTTTTTGTTCATCTATTTTATTTTATTTTATGTTGCGTTTTATTGTGAGAAACCTCCACGAGTTTAAACGAGGGCAGAAGGTTTTAAATGCATACGCGTGTAGAGGCCAATAGCCTTTGCCCTGGAAATGAATCACAGACAAATATATTCGGTGTACCTACAAACTTTTTTATAAATTATTACATTCCCAAATATCCCAAATAATAGTGTTGCTTGCGGTCAATGTAATAAGCAATAATCACACTTGAATCACACATCACACCCCACAAACCATAATCAAGAACATTGTTTTCCGGGGAAATTCATTATTTTTTAAAGTACGTGTAATTCCAAGCAAAAATGATGTTGTAAAGTTGTAAACTGTAAATGGTACTCGTGTATCAGATGGCATTATTACCAATAATCGCCTCAAACCAAAAAAAATGCCAAGTTCAAGTTTTCTAAGGTATGTAACTTGGTAAGTAACAGATAATTATAATGATTTGTTTTTATTGTTTAAATTAAAAAAAACTACACAATCACTTTTTATGACTAATATAATGATTTGCGGGGGAGACCTCCCAATTATTTGACCTCGGGCAATGTCATTAACACGTAAATCACATTAATGGTGGGGAATATGCTTTCCTATACCATCTTACCGATGTCCAAATCACGTAGCAAAAGAAGGTTCAAATCAGTCTCCGATCAGACGTCTTCGAGTGTCTTTGAATCAAAATCGGTGAATAAATTTTTGCATAATATAAAAATACGGCTAAATCTGTACAAAAGAAAGTCCATGTCTATTATTCCATGGATTTTTTGGCATCGCGGAAATAACAGGTACATGGCTGTGTGGTGGTGTGCCATGATATTATTAATACACACGGCTCCAACGGCTGAATCTCTCCAATCGGACTTGGAAGATGTGTCATTAGCTGAAGGAGCCAATCCAGGGGTCAATGAAGGCAGAAAAAATTTTGGAGCTGTGAGACCCTCAGATTTTAATCCATACGTCCAAATTGCCACATTTGGCGTGGAATTTATCAATCTCATCCTCAATATCTACAACGCGGGGAACACTGCGGAAGACCTTCAAAATGCGAGGAATTTAGCGTCGGAACAAACCGGGACAAATCCCGGGAATTCCATGCAACCCGCAACTGATGGACAAGTGCTACCTTCCAATGGACAGATGCAACTCTCCATGACTGGACAGACACAACCCTCAATGGCTGGACAAATGGAACCCACAATGGCTGGACAAATGGAGTCCGCAATGGAAGGACAGATGCAAGCCTCCAATGGAAAAATGCAACTCTCCATGAATGGACAGAGACAGCCCCCAATCGCTGGACAAAATCAGCCTGCAATAGCTGGACAAATGCAACCCGCAATGGTTGGACAGAATCTAGGTGACACAGTGAAAAAGAAGCCAGAAGAGAGATTCGGGACGAATATTTCCCCGGACAAATATCCAGTGCCCATTCAGACGTCCTGGCCAGAATATTATCAACAATTGGGACATGAAATTCCGTCTAAGAATAAAGGTAATTTTGTATAATTATAATTATTTATTCTTTAGCAAATTCCCCCTTTTTAACATGTTCTACCTTTTCCTCTGGGTTTGTTTTTGTGTATTAATAGTTTTTTGCATGAAATTCAAAATAAATTATTGTAATTTTCAGTGACGACAAAGTACCCGGATTTGGTGCGGCAACCAATTGCACAGCATTCTGCACCCGGAAATTTCGTCAATCCACGAAGGACTTCCATCCTTTAATGAGATCAGAAGAGCTGCCAACGTCATCAGTGCCCTCTCCCTTTATTTTTCTTTTGGTAGAATTGTTATATTAACTAATACATGCTTGTATTTAATATTAAAAAGATTAATTGTTTAAAAATGTGTATGTATAATAAGAATTGAGTACTGTGAAAATGTGAAGTATGAATGTCTGTATCGTAATTCGAGGATGGGGTAAAAGGGAATTGTTACGGGAAATAAAGTTCTTCAAATGACGTGTGTGATTAAGGATTAAATTGTTTTATTAAAAATCACCAACGTCGTCCAATGGAATTACTAAATATCCATAATGTGGGGGGAAATCTGCTTATTCCTTTCCGGGAAATGCGCTAATGTTCTGGAATTCTGCTACATTCCAGAATTTTTTATTACTCACCAGCTACCATTAGTGGATGGCGCGAGAAAAAATGTAGGATTACTGGCGGTTACTGGATTATTATATAATCTACAAAATGACAACAAGGTTTACATGTGCATCCAGGAAGAACTAAAAGTAATTGCTACGAGATAAAATATCCAAAATTATTTGTCCCAACAAAAGTTCTTCCTAAAGAACAAGAAGCCAATTCTGTAATGACAACAGTAGGCGATAACGCTTTTGCTTAAGACATCAAGACGGCTTTTTATCAGGTGCCAGTTGCCAGTCTGCCTTTTTTGTACCGTCATAGGATATGATGCTTGATGTTTTCATATTTTTAAGCCAACTAATCATCACATGATTCCATAAACACGCTCTTTGCAGACAAGTTTTGCATCATGCATAATTTCCCCCCAAATTGGCTTCACTTGTTGATATTGGCTCTATTTAAAAAGGGTAATTAGCGACTTCAGCGAAAAAAATGAGTGACGAGGATCCGAGGCTTTTCTAAAAATTTATCTTTGTGTATCGTTTTAACCGGCTCAAAATAGAACAACCGCTCCATATAAGGTTAAAAACAAAGAAATGACTCAAAGCTTGAACAATTAGCTACTTTTTCTGTCTCAGTATCTACTAATATCGTCAGTTCAAGCCAGAAACATCATATTTGGCGTCATTCCCGGTGGTCATCCCGCCAAATGATTGCGTTTAAGGTATGTATGTATTTACAGATTACAGGCATTCTATTCTTTGCCCATAAATAATGTCATATACTGATACGGGTTTACTGAACCTTTTTTTAACACTGGTCATTGAGGAAGTGGGTTAATGTGTATTCACTCGATTCCAGGTACTAAATACTTTAAAAAACATTTTAGAAATTAGTTTTTGCTTGTATAAAAGGCTGTGAAATATCTGGAAGTATCATAATTCAAACGATCTTGTCCAACATCTCTAAAGCAACTTTTCTAACTGCTACAGCCAGTCGCACATTTTTTCCATCATGAAAAGTTTTTTGGTAAGTTTTTTTTTTGAATTCATGGTGTCCAGGTGTTCGTGTAAAGACTTAAGCCCTTAATTATAATTAAGGGCTAACTTATCCCAGTAAATAAAAACTTAATTTAAAATTTAATTTAGATAATTTTCATTTATTTAAAGCGTTCATAATTTTTTTTTGGCCCAGATCATTTTCATTATGTTCGCTGCTACCCTCGTCGGGAGTTGGCCTTTGGAGGGATACCCATCCGGAAGGAGTTTGGATATGGATGTTCTGGAGCCCTACCACGCCCACGTTTCCGAGGGGACCATTCACCGAGGATTTATTCCGAACGCACCCAATTACCGGTAGAGCCACTTTATAATTTCTTACAATAAGAATGTTTAAAGCAAGCATTTTTAAATGCTCCCAAATTTTTTTGACTTGATCTACAATTTTTTCTATCTTGCTCCACTATTGTATTTAGAGTAGCCAGATTTTTTGGATGTAATAACTGATTTATTTTTAGTACTGCTAGGATGTGGGCTCCCTGGACCTACGCCTCGCCCGCTGGCCGTGGGAGATTTCATACTGGAGGATCATCTTATTGATAAATGGAAATCTTAGAAATATAAGTAACCTTAAAAAATAACTACCCTTAAAAATAATAATAATCTTCATTTTAATGTTGACTTTTGACAAGACAAAAATATGTTGTCGCTATGAATAAAAAATAAATTATTTTTTGTACGAAAAAATGGCTCCGGACTCGGGATGTTGAGGAATTACATATTTAATGAAATGGCACAATTAATTAATTATAATTTCTCAAAATTAAATAATTACAATCACTTTAATTTTGCCCTCAAAAACCTAGTATGTAGTCTTTAACTAAGAGCAAGCCAAGTACGCTGGTTCTCCGTGTGAAATTAAAAACACTGAATTCTGCTTCGCTATTTGTCTATAATGCTATAGATGAATAGAAACTGGTCAATCAAAATTTCCATTGGAGTACTTTTAAACTACGCCCTATTTTTTGCTTAAGTATGCCTAAAAGTTTTACCGGACACTCGTAAAAACAAGTTAAAACAAGTGCCGTAAAATTGGAATTTTTATCCACTATTTTGGACGACCTTGGGATTTTTAGTGTATTTCATCGGGCTGCCTGTGATCCAGACGACATTCAATGAATGCCTTTATAGTAAAAAACGGACATTTACTTCTGCAGCTTGTAGTTTTACGCAACTGAGTCAGCAGTTATTTGCTTCAAGGAAGTAATCCTTGCAATTCATATGAGTCAGGGAAGGAGTAAATGTGCTGGGCGATAAAATAAATACTATTAGCTTTACATAATTGAATCTTATTTATATAATTTTATTTGTCTAATCCATTATCTTTGCGAGTAGAAGTGTGTTTTTGAAAAACGACAAAAATTTCATATGCATTTCCCTGTAAAACGTTGTCCTCCTCAATTTCTCACGCTTTTTTCCTTTCAAAAAACTGGTTTCCCATTCATTTTTTAAAAACGCATAGGACAGACGGAGATATCATGTAAAAAGTCTTTTTGTTTAAGGTGAGTAAATGCTAGCTGTACACCTGTAGAAAGACTCTGGTCTGAGCTACTGGCAATTATTGTGATGGGCAGGTAAATACAAAATATGTACTATACATATAAAAGGTGTATAATATAGGTAAGCAAGTGTATTTTTTCTTGGCCTGAGGCAACAATCACAAAAGGATTTTTGTTGTGAGAATATTCTGTGAAGAAAAGGAATATACATATAAAAAAAAGTTTCACCAACACAATTTCCCCTTGGAAGTGTTTGAATGTGCCTTCACCTGTACAGTAAGACCTTCTTTTATTTTTATTGCAAAATATTTAAACTGTTCACTGTTAAATGTACTCTTTCCAATAAGTTCTTCATCAATCTGGATTTTTCAGTGCCAGGGAGAAGCCACTTTAAATAACTTGCAGTTCAGAAAGGATTTATTCCCGTTTGAAAAAGGAATTCCAGAAGTAACTAAAAAGATCTGCTTCATTGGTAAGTATTTGGGATTCATTATTTTTACAATTAAAATGCGGACACAAAATAATTAGATTGTTTTTCCCCGTAAAAAATGGACATTTTACGTTTTAGAAGAAACTTATAGTTGTATTTGTAAGTGAAATGGGCGTTTCCAGCCGGTTATTCTGTTACATTTGTCCAGTTTTTTAACCATATAAAACGAATTTCTTGTAAATCTGAAAGCCTATTATTAAAGCTTAAATTTATTAAAAGCCTGCAATAAATTTGAAGCAAGGAAATGCTCACAATTTGGTCAATTTATAATTCAAAAATTCTGTTCGGCTGGGTTTGCTGTTGTAATTTTGTCCCCGCATTTCTGTTTACTGAACGTAATTTTAAAAACAGCTCGAATTTTAGGATAAAACAATTATACAATTCGTAAAATACGCAGTTAATTTTTGCCTCTGGGAAAACCAAGAGGCTTGTACTTTGTACCATTTTAGCTTTTTATTGTTAAAATTAATTAGATTCTGCAGGTTATTCCTTGTTGATTGAAAAACTAATGGGCCATTATAATTTTACTCCTTAATTATTGATGGGTTATGGTTAAAGGTATAAAATTAAAAAAAAAATGTAAACTTAATTAGATTGTAAAAATATTTGATTGCAGATTTACATCATGGAACTATCAGGGATTGGGGATTCCTTCGTGAATCTCGTCTGCCTCTTCGGACTAATTACGTACATAATCATGATTGCGACGGGATTGGCGGCCGTGGCAGCCTCCATCCTCTGTGGATCTTACGACCATTCCGTGTCCTGGACATTCATCCCAAAGACATTTATTAATTTGATTTACAGCAAAGTTCCAAATAGAAAATAAACAATTTCTAAAGAATTTCAAATACTTGTCACGTCTCAAGTCCCTCATGTCATTCACTTGCTATTTTGTTAGTCAAATATCCTAATAACGCCTATAACAATGACACAAAATATTATTCATAATTGTCAATTACTACATGATATTCGTAAAAATTTGTGTGCTCAAAATATGGCTTTTTACACATTTTGTCCATCCGCTAAACAAATATTTAGAAAATGATTGGATAAATAAAATGTAAAAACCATCCCAAAAATGTTTTCCACACGTGTACCAAGTTCAATTTGAAAGCATGAAAGCAGACAAGGTGAATCATCTGGAAGGGAAATTCTGCATAAAAACTTGCCTTCTAAATCCCTCATGAAATGGAATTGTACAGGCTTTTTTTTTTTGGTACAATCTTAAAAGTTTCGCTTCAGGACAAGTTTGTCCATTTACTCGGGAAGATCTTAGCCGACAATTTTTTTTTCTTTTTGTTTATGGTATAACATTTTGTGTGGAGTGTTCACGAGGCCGTAAACATTTCTTAGAGAGAATGTGTATATATTTACATATACAAGACATACACATAGATCCTTTGACGTTCTTTCAGACATCACACCTGATTGAAGAACTAGAGAACTTCATAGGTTGGATTGAAAGAGTACAAAAAAATCAAACTGGAACTTGTTTTGGTCCACTGAAAAAAAAGGAAGATGCAGAAACTTTACGTCTTTTTAAAAGAAAGGAATCTCAGGCCGGCTTCCAAGGAACCTGTCATATACATGCATGGGAATCTTTTCCTGGTCATATTTTTTTCTGGCTTATAAAAATTCTCCATTTTTCCTCATTGTTTCTGCTTCGTTCTTGCGTTTTTATTAACCCTAAATACAGTATTACTTATTACTACTTTACTACCATAAAATTCTTTTAACTATACATTTTTCCATCCCTTAAATTGGAGCTCGTGGCATGGAATAAACAAGCGCTTCTCACGTTCTTGTTATACTCTTTTGTTCTCCTAATTAATTAACAGAGGAAAAAAGTTGGGAAGTCTTGGACAGTCATTGTTTTGGTAAGAAAAAAAAAATCTACAATAACAGTATCAATTTGTGTTACAAGTTACAAATATATTCATAGTGTTTCCAGCTTCATTTGTGTTTGGATGTCTGTGGCTCCAGTTGAAGCTACATATTTTGGTGTTGTTACATAAAAGTGTTTCTGGACCTTCTGGATTTTCAAAAAAATTAATTCCAAATTTTTGAAGGTCTGAAAGGTCCTTGGTAACTGACAGGACCATGGTTCCTTTGTGGTTGGCTTCAGCTATAGGCCTTCCCTTGATGACAGTGGCGCTATTTCGTCACAGGAATTTCATCAAGGCAACTGTGGCCACCTTACCACTATCGGTCAGGTAATTGCACTAAAAACGCTACGAAGCATTGATTTCCCCGTGGAAATAATGTCAAAAATAGATTAAATCATGAAGAAATTAAAAACTGAAATGTTTAATTAAAGGATCATTGCACGTCTCATTAAACTGAAATTGTACTTCCGTGGGGTCATATTGAGGGGCACCACGGCTCATTCACTCCTGGAAAAAAATGCACAGCGGGAGCCTCACAAAATTTTCTTTTATTTTGAGGACCAAACCTGGACTTATCAACAGGTATAATTATGCCAAGAAAAACAACAAAACTGAAAGCCTCGATAAAAATACGTTATAAAATACTATAATTTTTGTAAATATTTAATCATGTTTAGGTCAACCACACAGCCAATAAAATTGCCAACTACTTCTCGTCCCGCGGCTTGAAGAAAGGAGATGTTGTGGTTCTTCTCATGGAAAATTGTCCAGAAAACGTGTGCATTTGGCTGGGATTGAGTAAAGTAAATAGATTTTTTTAAGCTCTTAAAGGTTTTAAATGAAAGGAGGAAGAATGCATTATTTTTACGTCTCTCTCAGCAAAATTCTGTGCGTGGGATGTATAAAGAATGATTGTGATTAGCAATTCTGATGATTCACATGGGAATTTCAGATTGGTGTAATAGCATCTATTATTAATACGAATCTACTACACGAATCCCTCCGAGCTACTCTGAATGTCGGGAATCCCAAGGCTACAATTTTTCATGGGAGTACTGAAGGAGGTAAACTATTTTTTTTCTGATTAAATATTGATTAATTGCATTTTTCGAGATCCATGAATTGTTACATGAATTGTTACCAAAGTGCTTATATTAATCAACATTTCCTCAATTAAATTGCCCAGCTTTGAAAGGTGTCATCTCCATGGGTGGTTTCAACCAACTCCTCTTCAGTTTTGGACCGAGCTCCATGCAAGGGGCGATAAATTTGATGGAAGAAATCTCTGAAATGTCCAGTATTAAGCCCAAGAGCAATGTCAAAATCACATCCATGGACGAATTGTTCTACATGTACACATCCGGCTCCACGGGCTTGCCCAAGGCCGTTTCCTATACACATGCTAGGTTTGTTCCAACAAAAATTTTTCCAGAATAAAAACTACAAAATTACGAAAAAACAATTACGAAAATTACGAAAAATTACGAAAAATAAATAAATAGAACACACAATCTATTTAATTAATCACATGTTCAATACATGCCTCAATAACTATAGGTTCTTATCCGTGGGAGCAGCAATCTATTACTTCTGGGATATAAATTCCAAGGACATCTTCTACACCTGCTTGCCTCTCTATCACGCCGCAGCGGGTGTCACCGGCGTCGGATGTACTTTAACTGTTGGCGCATCGATGGTGCTCCGGAAGAAATTTTCCGCTTCCAGATTCTGGAAAGATTGCACGGACTACAATGTTACGGTATTAAATGAACTTTTTCGTTTGTCTGTATGTATAAAAAAATGTGAAGAAAAATGTGAAAAAAATGTATACCAAATGTTGTTTCTTCTTGAATGTCATCAGGTCATATTTCATGGACGTGTGAATGGTGTCTTTGTATTTAGGTAGTGCAATACATCGGAGAAATTTGTAGGTACCTCCTTCGACGAGGTCAGCGACCAGAAGAAGGCACCCACAAAGTACAAAAGTTTGTTGGAAGTGGACTTCGTGCTGAAATTTGGGAGCACTTCGTCACCCGATTCAAGATTCCCTTTGTCGGGGAATTGTATGGTGCTACAGAATCCAGCTGTGGCTTAGGTGAGTACTTTGCATATTCTGGAATATCCTGGACAAAAATGGACTATCAACCAAGTTAAAATTTTTAGATCTGCGGAAACATTTTTAGATCTGCCAATGTCTTCGTAGTTACTAATAAATATTTGCTCTCCAGTGAATTTCGACGGCACAGTAGGAGCCATTGGGTACATTCCCCGACCCTACTACCCCTTTTATCCGGCTGGTTTAGTAAAAGTTGATGATGACACCGGTGAGCCAATTCGAGATCCGAAGACCGGCCTTGCCATCCGATGTGGTGTGAATGAGCCGGGTGAATGGATGGGGACAATTATTCGGAATCATTCCCTCAATGATTTCCCTGGGTAAGAAATAAAATTAAACAATAACAATCAGTACATGATTAGCCGAATTTACGCAACTTAATTAAAGCACCATTATTCGTTGACAAAATTGTACTGCATTGAGGTACTTATATCGCCAAGGCTAAACAATTCCCTCTTGATCGCAGGTACAAGAACGCCGAAAGCGATAAGAAAGTTGTGCAAGATATTTTCAAGTCTGGCGATGAATGTTTTCGATCAAGTAATGCCTAATGACATTTATTTTACCATTTTTCATTTAATTCGCTATTTACACTTATAAATGAATTGCAGATGAGTCGATAGGATATTGGTAATAAAAAATTCACACGATAATTTTGCTATGATAATATTGCTACAGATGACATGATGGTAATGGACGAGTACGGCTATTTCCGGTTTAAAGACCGAGCAGCATTAAATTACCGTTGGAAAGGGGAAAATATTTCGTCGGTGGAAGTGGAAAATACGGTGAGTCGTCTCATCGGCCTCAAGGATGTGGCGGCTTACGGTGTCAAAGTCCCCGGGGCGGATGGGAATGCCGGGATGGTAACAATCGCTGACCCGGATAATTCCGTTGATTTGAGCACATTGTTAGGGGATATGCGGAAACAGCTGCCGTCATATGCCATCCCTGTGTTTTTGAGAGTGACCCCGAGTATAGAGACAACAGGTATAGGTCACTTTTAGAAGTATTTAGTATTTATTTAGACTATTTAGGAACATATTTATTGGATTAATCTTGTTTAGAATTTATTATCGTCCTAATATGTTTTATTGATTTCATTTTCTTGACAGGCACATATAAAACTCTGAAGAAAGTGCTGCAAGCAGAGGGATTTGACATTACTAAAATCCAAGATAAGATCTACGTTTTTATCCGAGGAGCTTACATGGCGTTGGATGCAAATTTGTACGGGAAAATTATGACAGAGAGGATTTCCCTGTAAATTCGACGATAGTATACAAGCACCGAAAATTGTTTGTAAACAAACGCACTTGCGTGAGTAGCTTTATTAATAATGTACAGTATAGTCGTTATTGGACAATAAGTCCGAACTCCAAAGTAGCAATAATTGTAATTCGACGGCAAAATTTGCGAGTTTTGATTGTATTTCACTAAGATGTATTTCACTAACTAAGCAAACATTTTGGCTACATTGCACACATTTGTATCCCATTGTGGTTTTGACGGTACACACATGATCATGACTGTATTTTATCTTGGTCTGACAATTTCAACTGGAACACGAATATCACGTAGGTTGTGATTGTTTCAAATACCTGCGCAAATAAAATGATCGTTTAATTCTTTCAAATGATTTCAAAGAAAATCGTGTTTTGGTATAATGAATAAAAAAAATGAAAATCTCACCCCAAGAATTAAACGTCTGTTGATTTCAAATAAATTTCGGGCTGTAAACTTAAAATTCCAATCCGAAATCCATTCTGCCATCTCGCGAAGCTATAGATCAAATTAAGCGTATAAATAAATTCGGGTTTTGAATGTTGTTGAATTTTTAAAAGAAACTCAATCCGTTAGTTTATTTGTAATTTCACCTACTTTTTCGTTCGTCACGCTTTTTCGTGTCACGCTTTTACTTAATCCAAGGACGCTGCGAATCTCTTCCCTTCCTTCTTTGATCTGCAAGTACCAAAAAATGTCAATACAGTTTACATTAAATATTTCAGTTTTGATATTTAAAAAGTTTTATTAGGTAAATAAATACTTTTTCAATCTGCAATATTGATGTAAACAGGAATAAAATCGCCGAAACTTACATTAGATTTGATAAGTTCACCGGTGAAAGCCTGATTGAAAAACCACGCCACTCGAACTAACGTAGTGGTAACAATCAAAATATCTCCATTATACCCTGACAAAAGCTGGAACAAAGACTGGCTTTGAGCAATAGTGGCACAAGCGATATTAATGAGGGCATATGTCCCCCCGACCTCTCCAAAAAGTTGGAAACAATCCGTAAAAGTTTTAAAATGTAACATGAACTCATCCCTCTTCTCCTCCGTATCCAACGAGTTTTGTCGTAGAAGATAATTATTCAATAAAATAAATCTAAAATCCTGGTACAACTGCACTAATTTAACTCCCAGAATACACACCAACACCAGGGAGAACTCGAAGGCAAGAACAGCCATCCAGTGAGTCAGCCACCAAATGTCTTGAAATATCCAGTGAGGCCCTGTCACTGTCCAATAAGAATTAAATGCCAGGTCGGCGTCCTTCGAAAATGCCATCCTGGAGATCCTCACAGTGTGATTAACTAAATGTGCCACCGTCGTGAGAAAGAGGACCAAGTAGATTTTTGTGGGATCAAAACTTCTGGGATTATATTTTCCAACCAACTTCTCAATAACTATTTGATGGGTGGAAGATACAATTGAAGTCTTCTGGTTTTTATCTTTGGGTTTTGGAAGGTTCACGCGCTCCAGATTTAAATTGGCTCCGATACTATTAATGGTCCTGATGAGCTGAATCGTTTTCCGACAGTAAATGACACCACACACTTTCATGATCCCCGCAGCTACCAGGAAGTTCACGGCATCCAAATAACCGCAGATTTGACTGGATAAAGTTTTCCCATAATTAGTGTCAACAAACTGGGGCAAGTCATACAGAAAATAACTGAAGGTGCTACTCCAAAAGAATATTAAAAGGACCAAAGAGTAGATTGTGGTGACGTGTGACCAACTAAACCGGAAGTAGATGCTCTTTGGGTTAGGACTTTGTGAAGGGAAACACCCGTGAAGAAAGGACAAGAGAAAAAACGTGGGAATTCCTGAAGAAAACACGGAATTTTTTATTTTTCTTAGTTTTTCCATGATAAAGTAGACAATTTTCGTCCGACAATTTCTAAAGTTCTTCGGTACTGCCGATATAAATGAAACAGAATGATTCGTCGAAATTTTTTGTTTACATTTTTTAGTCCGATCATTGATCATATTTGGAATTTGGGTGTGCAGAAGGGATAAAATGGATGTACTGATGTGCAAACAATAGTAATTATGTTTGTACTTGGGCGAAGATCTTGGCAAGGAGAAAGTCGGGGACATACACACCGTCACAGGCAAATTACATTCAAGCTGTTCGAAAGATTGTATTTCGTTCATACATCCAAAAGATAACTTTAATATAATCCCACCCTTTTAAGTAAATTGCCTTGTAAGCATACAAACGCGCAATCCAAATGGTTCTTTCTAAAAGGCTTTTTCACAATGGGAAAAGCAAACAAAAATGTATTTTTGGGCTAATGTAATTCTGATAACATGAACAAAATGAAACACCCAAATTGGAATTGCTTTTACTGTAGTATGTCAAAGGCTATAGCTTACACATGAAAGCTCACTAAATGTGCATGCTCCAACTTATTGAAAAAACATCTGCAAAATAAAGTATCTTCATTTCGATCATGTACGAATTCAATCCACATTCGTGATTTGTTTGGTAATTTCTGAACATTTAGAAATCCATAATGACTAACATAAACGTACACTTAAATCCTATCCACCTATAAAAGCCTAGAAATCATAATGATGACAATTATCAGGAGTACAATAACAGCCAGGCAGAGGCCTGATGGAGACGTACAGCGACAAATAAATCCGTTGGAATATCGGTATTTCCTAGACGGAGGACAGCAGAATGACTCATAATAAGTGGTGATCTGTGGAGCAAACATGGGCACATCGCATATAATGCATTTAGAAACAAAAACATTTGTACAATATTTTATATCAAAATTAATAAATGCACTCATAGAGCCATTCACAGATTCCATCACGGGCTTACCATACAAAACGTTGCACCAACAAGTAAAGCCTTTATCTCCGGATGAAAGTCATAGGAAAAAGAGACGGCAAAGTAGAAGCTGGACAGGAGGTCATAATTGCTCATGGTGGAGGTCAAGTCCCCAGATTCATGTTTACTAATTTCTCCGACAATTGTTCGATCAGTGGCTAATTCGTAGATAAGCCAAGAGTGGTTATTAACCCCATAACCACATCGAGCCCGTTCAATGGTGAGAATGCTCTCATTTTGCGAATTTAGAACCACAAATAAGGATTTACTGCCACGGCATCCTTGTTCTATGCATCCAAAGTACCGCTCGTGGATTCCAGATCTAACAAATGTTTTCTAAATGAGAAAAATGTGCAACTGAATTGAATTTTATACCTTTAAGGCACAGTTACGGTCAGTTACGAAATGTCTAGTAGTAGAACTGGTATAGCTACCCATGTTAAAGGGGATTAGCGAGGGGATTAAGTCCACGAGAAAAAGGAAAGGTC
>JAQGBT010001810.1:0-28563 GCA_034698585.1 Disparrhopalites patrizii | reverse complement strand
CAAACAATAATTCTACATGTTTTCCAGCCCGAAAAGAAATTGAGGCCAGCTAGGAGTGTACGAAGCTTTTAAAAAACCGAGAGGACGTCTTGTGTGATTATATTATATGCAGTTGTTTGCAACCTTAGTTTATTTGCCTCATTGATGTTTGAAAATTCTTTATCAGTTGTAATTGTAGTAATCACAAAAGATGCAGCTTGAAGTCTCCTGTAACATACGTAATGGGCCAGATATTTAGGTGCATGTTATATGCCCTTTTTCGTGTTATAGGAATCGACTAACTGTTGTGAACCAAACTTCAGGTGATCTTTGAGTCTCGTAAAATATTCTTTTCAGTTTACTTCTAATCTTTGTTTTTATTATTCTGTTATTTTGACTAACAAAATCCACGACAAAAATCCATTGGGTAAAATGATACTCGCTGAAATCAATATGTTATATGTATATATATTTTACAATAATGACAACGAATCCTCTAAACACAGATTTCTCAGGTAGATTAAGCCGTAAAGATAAAAAACATTATAATAATCTCCAAGTGTTCTTAAGGTCACCGCGATAATATTGGTGTAATGGTGAATTATATGCACGAAGTTATACACCCGTAGTTGAATTTGGCTGGGGGGCATTTAGCTGTTACAATTTTTTTTAATGTGAGAATGGCTAGAAAATATTTAAAGTCACATAATAATGTCTCGATACACCGCGTATTCTTCCTTCCCGTTGTTTTGCTAAATATTGTTGAACTGTTGTCCTATATCTAATCGTTAACGGTGGAAGCCATTTCGGAAATCATTGATTTAGAATCAGTCGTTGCTGCTTTCGTGTAAACGTAAAACATAATTAAATTTATTGCCACTGCTTAAATACCACGGTGTGAAAAAAGAAATATTAATGCTGTTGATAAGTTAAAGTACCTTTGGATAATTTAGAAGTTGGTACTGTCTTAGTATAGTCGTTTTTGTCTTTCATGCAATGGCCGACAACTGATGATGTAGCCGTGGTCTTGATTGAATTATTCTTAAACTCTCAAACATACTAAAAGGGGCAAAGTGAAACAATAATGATGTTAATGGAACCGGCAGTAGCAAGGAGTAAGCTATGAATATTAAGTACAATCAAAAGTGTAATGAAAGTAAATACTTCATAAAATACGGATGTATTATGTATATAATTGACAACTTGTGATGTATATGCATAGAAGGGTTATCTCAGTCGTATATAAACATTTCGGGCTTTGGTGCTTTGACGCACTGCAATACACCAGCAATATTTGTTGAAGTGGGAGATCCTATTTTATGTTTGTTCATCCAATCTCCGCAGTGTTAAACATCGCCACTATTTTCTTCTAATTAGGTTACGTTCAATTAGTTTTTTTTTTGTCAGCGAGATCTTATTGTGCCCGTTTGTATTGATTGAGGGATTTTGGTTTAATTACTCAAACAACTAAATACCAATAATTGTGAGATGTTTGTAGCGTGACAAAAAAGGCAGTTTATGTCAGTAACGAGTGCCTGTAAATTCACCTCGTTTTGCCTCGTTAACTTAAATACATACAGGCACATTCACTCACTCCGTGTTAATAGGATCTGTGCTCTTTTTAGAGTGTGCTTGTGGAGGAGCTTTAAAAATTAATTGCGGTGAAAATTAATCACTTGAGAAAAAGTACATTAGTGTTGTGGTGAAATATATGTGTTGTGTGTGTTCATTAGTTACATTATTAAATTACCTGTTAAAGTATACCTGGTAAGGATGGGGGAAAAAAACTTTGGGTGTATTTACAATTACAATGCTGGAAGTCTAATTAGATGGTTTTTGTTATTACTGTCCCTTGCAGTGTTAATATTTGGCCTAAGTTCCGGTTAATGTTAGATTGCATACAAATTCGTTAGTAAATATAAATAGTTTGAAGGACTACTAGGACAAGGTCTTTTACTCATTGTTGTAGTTTGTAGTGTGTGCATTCCTCGTTTTTTAACACGACTGATTCTTAACTGGATTTGTGCCTCTAACGCTTGCCACGATATGTGCTTCTTATATCTCGTTCTCAACCTTTGTTTTTACTGTGTGTTAATTTTACTCTGTCACATTTTATTTGTAATAATTTCTAGTATATATGTTATTATTATTCTAAATTGCGTTAAGTCATATGTTACACGTATTATAATGTATCATTTCCCCCGGCATCTTTCTTAACATTACACTCAACACTCGTTGCATTTGTTATAGCTGAAAATTGTGTGTAAATACTAAGATAATAAGGTGAAGCAGTAGGAGCTAAAGAGTAATTAAAAACCTGGGTGAATTTGCGGGTGTAAAAGAAATATTGTAATTATTTGTAGTAATGTATTTTTTATGATTGTATATGGAACCTGCGAAAGTTATAAAATGTTTAGGCGTCAAAAGTGTACATAATTTGTATTATTATGTATTTCTACCTCTTTCTTCTCTTAATCGTTTCCTGTTGCAATAAAACCCTTTAGCTATTATTCGTTGCCAATGTATTTGTATGGGATTACTGGTACAGAAAATACCATAAGGATGACACCGGAATGGGTGTAATCTGAGAACAAATGTGTGAATTATTACAAAAAAAAAACATTTAAAAAAACCAATGTGGCTGTGGCTCTCAACACTATACGAAAGAAGATGGTATAGTATGGAATACTTGTAATAAGTATTGAATGAAAATGTCAAGTTCAAATAAACGTTACAAAAAAAATTGAGAAAGTGCAGTTATCCCAACATTAGTTTGTTTCCGTGTGAGCTTTGTTTTCCGTTATAGTGGAAGTTAAAAATATATAATATTATATTTTTGTAACAATAAATTGTTGTTGTTGTATACACTGTGTAATGTATTATTAATGGAAATACTTATAATGATTATGATTACATTGTATTAAATCTTTTATTATTATCATCATACGTTTTGATTGTGCTAATGTCCAAAGAAGAAGGCAACCGTTTTAATGTTAATTATTTAAATGTATAATTAAGTATACGTGGAAATGTGTGTATAGAAGAGTTAGTTGTTTCAAGGAAGGATTTTATCAAAACAAACCGGAGTACAATGAATGTAATAAAAAAAATGGATATAGAATATAATACACTGACGTACATTACTATTTAATAATATTTATTCATTATTAATAAAAAATGCGTCTGTGGCTCGCTTAAATAAAGGTGGCAGTTGGTATGAAACAGTTCCTTTCCTAATAATCAACAAAGATTTAAAGAAATAAATGAATAATAAACCGTTGCAATAGTAGAAAAGAAATACGTAGTACTGGTATCTCTTGATCAGAAGTACAGGTGTCTGGATCGATTGGAAGAATAAGTTAATTTTAAGGATAAATCGTTTTAATAAATATCATGACGATTATATAATATAAATAAAATCAACCAATTTTAAAGAAATATGAGATGATCCCACTTTAAACCACTACACTTCTTCCACAAATAAAATACTTCGTAAAAACATATTTCCTCGTGTATACATAAAAAAAGGCTGTAGTGACTCACAAAATTGAACGTACATATAGATCCAGCAATCTTTCCAGTCTGCTATATTTTCGTGTCTGTTATATATTGTAAGAAATTTGAGAAAAACACTGTAAAAAAAGAGGTTAAAAGAAACTAAAAAAAATGTGAACAATATTTCAACCTTTTGCAATACATAATAATAATAATTTCCCTTTTTGTTGTAGTAGACTTTTAGACAAGTAAACTGTTGATGATGCTCATTTCTTATTAATATTATTATCAATAATGATTATGTATAGAAATATTTTACTCTCGCATGTCTTGTTGGATGCAAAGTCATCGTCCTTTACAAAAGTAAAAAAAATAAATAAATTTACGAAAAAAAATGCTGAGCAGGTAGTTTCTTAATATTGCATGTTCATTCCTGTGTATTAATTGCATTTATTTAAATTTTTTCCATTCTGCGAAAAACTAATTACTCATAATGGCAAAGCTTCATGACAGGGAGGTTCCAGGTGAAACTGAAGAATTACATAATCCTAATGCATGAATATAGTAAAGAACGATTCACAAAAAAAAGGCTCATCTTTAAGTTTTTTATTCCTTTTTTGTTAAAATTCGTGTTCAATTAAAGAACTATTTATTTCAATAATTCTTTTGTCGTCTGCTTTTTTTTCAGTTCATATTTGTCTTCATCTTGGGTACAATTTGTATAAGGAACAGTGTAAAATGCATAAATTACATAGTAATAAAAAAATCGATTGAAGCAATCAGCTGGATTCTTTACGTCCATTGTAAAATTCATTTGAAAATATTAGTGGGTAAGAACAACCCTTGATCGCTGAAGTAGCGTTACTGTCGGCAATAATTTATGGTTTCAAAAAATACATTTTGCAACTATTCTCGTCAAATAATATATATATAGGAGTACGAAAACATCGTGTTTACAATTTTTAATAAGTGGTAGTCGGATTCATAGCAGCCGAAAGTCAGAACTAATTCGTACGATTTTTTTAACTTATTTACTAGATTTTCCCTGTCAGACATCACTGAGGACAATTCCAGTGCGCTCTTTTTTTTAAACTGCCGATTTCAGAAACGGTGCGCTAGCTAAGTCGATACATTACAGTATTACATATAAAAAAGTGGTAAAAAATACAAATAAAAAGAGCTACTACAACATTTCTTTAACTAAATAATATTATGTAATTATATAATTACAAACATAAATAAAAATTGACAAATATGCTGGCCTCTAGACTCACTACAAGTTATTACTGGTTAACCGTGTTTTCTATTTTTGTTGCCCCACATGTTTTTTTTATGAAAATCGTAGGAATTATCATTATTTCTTAGTCGTGGTGATATACTCTCCTCAAGTAAAATTTAGGTAACTTTCTTTTTCACGCAGTGCGCTGTTACATTTCATCCTTTCTGAAAGCCGTGTTTCAAAATTCCCAATATTTTCTATTATTAATAATCAATACATACTAGTAACATATTATTTTTTAATATTGACTTCAGCGTCTGACACAGATACCATTAAGTGTTGCTCTCCATTTCCTTTTAATGTCTAAAATAGCACACCTTCATTTGCTACGACTTTTTACAAGCATTATAATATATAATAATACGTGGTAGTGGTGGACATTATTTAGGCATTGAAAACCACATAAAGACAACATTCGTGTTTTCCCACACATTATTATATCGTATTATTATTTTTGCTTCTTTAATTCGATTAGTCAAAATAATACACTGAATAAAGACCCTCAAAGGCGTCTACAATAAATTTAGCTTTATATACACAAAATAGAATATGAGCAATACCGTAACACAACGATTATAAAAAATTTCGACACATTGAAGTAGTAAAATTACTCATACCACTATTTTGCGAGGAGACACGTATTACAAGTTATATTTCACGAAAAAATATTTTTCTCTCGTAGCATTTCTTGTAGGAAGATCGGATTTCAATACGGTAGCGTTTTACATTCTTCGTAAAACGTACAATTGACTCTTGACTACAAAATGGTGCGTATCGTCGTATTTGCGTGCTTCTAAGGAATTATCATTTTTTGTATTTGCGTTTTCTTTTAAAAACACTCCCATTTTATTAGTTGTAGTTCCTTGAAATATTAAAGTTTATTACGGATGACTGCACACAACAGCATAAATAATAATTAATTCGTTATTATGCTATTATTACCTCATTCTTATCCTGACACACTGTAGGACACTGCGACACTGCCATGTTAATAATAACAGTAGTAGTAATAATTAATAAAAAAAAGTAGTGGTAGTTTTTTTTTGTAAATTGAGATTCACTTGTGAAAGTCGATCAGTCAAGAAGTTATCAATCAATACAGTTTGTTTTCGACTCGACATCCGTTTCTTTTTCCACTGGTGGTAAATTCATTTATATAATTTTCCATATAATATTATATGACGTCGCACTTACAATTGTTAGTTCTCGAAAAACAATTCATAACAAAATGGAAATAATAAAGAAAACAAATGGGACGGAGTGCAATTTTTAGCTTATCTTTTTTAATTATGTAAATCAATGGAATGTGGAATTAAATAATAATGATCTCTCAGCTCATTAATATAATATATTCTTTACAAGAAGAACGTGAAGAAGGAGATGATGATTCTACAATTAATACAAGGTGGACATCAGCGGTCAGCTTCTGTGCGAATCATATCACGACGCCCAACTTTTGCACTACGTCTAGAACTTGAAGAACTTCGGCGACGAGCTTCGCTACAGTGATCACGATGAACTGTCCAGTCGTCCCGTTGACATTCCCGACCACAGTATCTCGCTTGCTGCACAATAAATTCAAAGTACACTTATATTACCATTTCAAAGCAAAACAACGAAATAAATATACATTTCATAACCACAAGCAGGCTAATGACTTCTGAACACCGGAATTTCCCACAGTTTTGTCTGCGGTTATGACGGTCGAAATTACTGCAGAAAAGTAATGTATAGGTATATTTCTTTCGTTCAGCAGTAATTATTAATCAATTAACATTTCCATACTCCAGCAATGAAAAATATGTCCATTTAAAAGAATAACTTTGGTTAAATATTCGAGAAAATTTTATTAGTCGAAAAAAACAACTGAAGGTGTGTGTATTAGACATACAGAAGAATAATGCAAAGAAAAGAATAAAATATAAAAAAAAAGGTCAATAATTTCCATCTCACGAACGAAAATGTTTTCAAAAGAAAACAAGTAGAAAAAGATTGTATGTACACATTTCATTTTTTCCATGTTTTTCTTCTGGCATAGATAAATGACAAAAAATATATTTTTCCTCCATTCCATGCCACACACACAAGAAGAAAACGCAGGTGAAAGAACACCCGTGTAGCGAGTATTCAAAGATCTCGAAAAATTCTCACTGCAATGCTTCAACTAATCTTCTACATGTGTACACACTTGGGTTTTTTGAGGATGGCAAAAAAGTGTAAAAATTCTGTTGCATCCGTCGACTAAAGCTCCTGAAGTTCAACAACTTATGATAGAAAAATACGAAGCAAAAAAATAAACTTCCATGTGCCATACTCTTGTGAATCTACCGCATGTGTTTCTGACATGTTCTTTGTTGATGCAGCACACAGTCAGTTGTTATTGTGAGTTGTATTTTATGTACCCTCGGGTTTTTGGAATGACTCAAATTCTCTAGCTACATGTTCTTGACTCTCACTATACATAAACCTAATACCTATACAAACGGAGAAAAGTGAAACTTATATGTGAAAAGTGAATACATAGTTACAATTGTAGGATTTCTTTAATTTGCAACACTTTTACTATTTAACTTTAGCTATTTACTTTCTGGTTTGCAAACATAGGTAAATAAATACTAAATAGAGTAAATACACACGCGCACAAGACCCTTACATTTACTCGTAAAATATGGTAACATGAGTAAATGAAACTTCAGCAAAGACGGAAGAGTAATCACGCGTTATTTCTTTTTCAATAATAAAGAAGGTACTATTTAAAAAACATTTGCAGTATACAAGTGTACGTGTATACCAAAGAGAAACCATGGAGTAAATGTAAGAACTGAAGGAGCTTTGCTATTTCTCCTTACCCTGTCAAGGCATACAAATCTTATAAAATTTTCATTAAGGACAAATGTTATGTCGCCTTCGAAAAATACATAAAGAACGGCCGAAAAACATTTACCGTAAGGACAGCAAAGCTCACGGAGAGTTAGGCAAGTCAAGTGTAGAGCATATACAGTAAAAACAAATATCAGCCAGCCTTTTATTACCTGACATCGACCGCACATAGCAAATTCTCTAGGTTCGGATTCGATGGCCGTACATGGAGGATAGTGGCACTCAAAGAAATAAAAGGAGGGACAATCCCTTGTAATCAGTTCACCTTCCGTAGTGTAGTAAGCACGTGAACATGAAGCACTGCTTGAATTTCGTTGCTGAAACAAAAATACAAGTAGAACCAACAAATTAGATTCATCTCACAACTTTGCATTAAAATTAAAACGCAAATTAAAATGGTCAAGTACTCGCCAAGAACGCCTGAATATGATGACACACAAATTTAAAAATACTAAATTATATTATTCTAATAGGGTTAAGAGCTTCAATTCTCCGTCTTTCCGTAACTGTAATAACAGATCTTACTTCTTCAGTCTCATTAGATAAAAGTTGCGTAATAGCTTTCCAGTAGAGAGTATTTTCCCCTTTTCTCCTCTCAATCTTCGGCTCGTCCCCTCGAATGGTCTCCTCACCGACACAGTCTGTCTCTTCATTTAGTAAATGATCAACATCCTCTAAAGGGCAGTTATTATTATTACTATTAATGTTGTGATTATGAGTAGACGCATGGTGAGGATGAATTTCTCGTCTGCGTTCCCAAACATGAGTTTCAGTACAACGCATTCTCAGAATGCTATCTTGCTCCAATTTTGAAATCCAATGAGGGACTAGAGTCAAATTATCTAAGCGATTATCCATTGTAATTCCATTCAGGTGGCGTACTAGATACCCTGGCTCCACAGGACCATTGCGATTTTCCCTGTCAATATCGAAAGGAAAGAAAATGAGTAATTAATATTGGAGCAGGTAACATTAGCAGTTTCATTTCAAGTTCAAGTACATGAGACAGGAAATAAAAAAAAATTTGATATGCTCGAGAAGGAGTGAATTGTAATGGTGAAAAAAAATGTTTAATCTACGATGACTTGCATCCAAAACTGATAATCGTGTTCAACAAATGCAACCATTCAAGATTCTTTTCCCCTCTCCCATTAAGGTTAACTAGATGTAGGTATAAACATTAAAAAATACACACAAAGATCAGATTCTTTGTGTTTATCAGTTATTTCCACGTTGAAAACCCGACACCCAAACACAGGCTTGTGTTTCACAAAATTTGTGCAATTAATAAAACCATGCAATCTGACAGTCATGAAGCGCTACCGCCTCGAACAGAACAACCCTTGTTTATTCCATCGCATGTAAACATTAAGGAAAATTTACAGCCATCGTCGTGAAACATCCAACCTATTTATTTCCCACGAATCCGGATCACCATAAAAATCGGGAAAACATACGTACACACACACTATATAGACTTTATGCAAAACGCTCATGCCCAAAGCGTAGTGGCTAAAAGAAACATTTTAAAGACGTGCATGTATTATATGTAGTAAGAGAGTATCTGGAAATACAGCATCATGTAAATATAGTGAAATAGTGAAAAATTGCCCTTCACGATATACAAGAAATACATTCATAAACACAAAAAAAAAAAAATCGTTGCATACCATAGAATATTTTGAAGAGGTATAGGAACAGCAGATGACCCTTTACACTTGGGGTGTCCCATGGCCATGACTCGAATTCCATCACCATTTCTATCAATTTCCAGTCGAGCATCAAACTTATACTCATGGATAATAGGAATATCAACCTCGTCGATGAGCGCATATTTCATCTGAAAAATGAACAAGAAAAAAACAAGGTGAAAAATACATTCACACAAAAAAAACCAGCATGTCAAATCTGTCGAGTACACGTAATGAAGTAAACCCTGTACGACGCATTTCATTTTTTTCTTCATTTATAAATACTAGTTTAGTACCTATAAAACCCACAAAAGAGAGCATTTACCCCTCCAGAACCAAACTGTTCACTCATGCACTAAAATTTTTTTTTTTTTAAAGTCGTTATTTTCTTCCACATCATCAACCAATGACCATAATTTCTCCACATTTTGTGCTCCACCAGTACTACGTCTATTCATTCATTTTATTATTACACACGGCAAAAATACGGTTGTACAGTAATCATATCGAAAGACAGGACCAGCAATGAACTAGTATCAATAAATATATGAATATAAACACAAAAAAAAATATTTTCCTAAGTTTCCTGATACGCCGCGTATCCATATCTTTACTCAAAAGTATACCTTTCAATTTATTCAGAAAGAGAGAGAGAGAGAGAAATGTTTTTATCAGAATACACAACCACTTATAATTGGCTCATATAGGCACAATTCCTGTGTACACGAAAGCCACACTGCTTCTACTAAAGATCGACAACCTTTTCACTTGTTAGGTCAGTCTTTTTCCTGCATGTAACGTTATAAATACTCAATACATTTTGTACTGAATCATCCTCCTCAATCATCGGCATCTGTGGTTTCACTGGCAAAAAGATGGGAGAGAGAGAAAAATGCTCAACTCTGCGTACGTCCCGACATGACAATATCAGTTCTCAATTTCTCGTATACATGTAAAAATGTATTATATTTTGAACAAAATCTGCAAGACTCAACCATTCTCACGCTTTACACGATCTTCTCGTGATATCCCAGGAATTTTTTTTTGAGACTCTACACGAAAAGGAAGACCCCAGAGGATCTTCCAAAGAAGAATGATTCTTGCTAATAATATTACGTCGTAATAGATTCAAGAGCAGGAAGTAAAAAAAAAAAAAGGGAACGGATGCCTTATAAAAGCGGAGTAATGATATACTTGTATCACAAAAGATTTATACTGTACTGATCATCAAAGCATAAGGTAAAGATGAAGAATAAAATGAATATGCGGGGTACGCACATCGCTAGTGTGTATACATAATGTTATAATTCCAAAAGTATATTCCAAAAATGATGGTACTCTTAATAATTAATTGAGGCTTGGACTTAAAAGCACATTTCATAAAAATGGGAGCACCGTAGTTTTCCCAGAATCTAATCATTCTTTCCCTTTTTTTTTTGTAAGGTCCGTTGTTCAGGGAAGAAAAGTGTATGTAACGACGTACCGAGGATCTAATGGTCAAAAAGTAACTGTTTACCCGTTTTCTAATCCCAAAGTAATGGTACAATAGTACGAATAACAAAAGCACAGTATGAATAATGCCTGTGTAAGTTCTTTAGAGAAGTAATGATGTACAGGCATTCATATAGAAATAAAAGCATTTTCACGCAGAGCAAAAACAAACGTTTTGGAACGTTCCCTAAAAGATTCTCACCCTGCAGATTAGAACTGGCAAGTATACCTTTTTGGAAGTTCTTAACCTCTGAAAGAAAAACGAGCTGTGGCAATTCGTAAATGCAATGGGAATTGACAAGTTTGGAAAGAAAGGCAGTGTATCTTATCACATGGTAAATAGTAAATATATACCTCTGACACTGAACCATGTGAATACGACAAAAGCATGTATCTAATAGACGTCTGTGAAGTACTTTTGTCTAGGCGTTAAGTGCCAGTAAATAAAATTTCCTCACGCAACCTCACGCCCGTTGTGCTGTGTACCATTTACAGGAAGACATAGAAAGAGGTATTTTTTTTACAAGCACTGGTAAATAATATCTAATCGGGGCATTAAAAAAATGACAAACAACTTCACAGCCGCTTCATTCCCCGGTGAAATCCTTCCTTGTTGACCTAGCGTCAAATTTTTCTTTGTTACTCCTCATTTTTATAGACATAAGTGTGAGCTCAAACAGGAAGTGTCAACCGGGAATATTTGGCACTTCAATACCCTTGACAAATACATACATAAATAGAGTCATTACAAGTGGTACAAATATCACTAATTGCTTTGGAAGAGAAAACTTTTGTCCTTACCTTGCCCACAGCCGTTCCCAACTTGACGATGCCCAGTCTAACGGTTTTTTGATCATCTGAAGTTTCTAGCAGCTTCATTTTGTTGAGAATTTTTGGCTCAAAATGGAACTACTTGGACAATGAGGTGAAAATGTTGTTTTTCTTTTGACAAGAAAAAAAAAGTTCCGGGTATTTCCTCTTGCTCTGCTTTCACACGATGAACACAAACAGAACGAATCGGTATACTCGTGCGATGTACAAAAAACAAAACTGGATATAAAGCACAGCACAAATATTTTGTTGAACAAATGACGGGGCTGACTAATTATTGTAGCTATACTTCACGGAACTGCTGGGTTCGCCTTCATGAACGTAACAGAGAGAGAGACAATCACCAAACAGATGGACCAGAGAGGACTCCTCAAAAAAAAAGGGAAACGAAGTAGACACACAACCAGTGGAGTTTTACAGACAGACCGAGACCAGCTGGTCCTTGATGTCAACTGAACTTCCTATTTTTATCGGCAACAACTAAACACAACCAAGCAATATTAAGGCCTTCAGCCACACAATTTTTCTCCCTCTCCTACGATGTTATGTCTCGCTTACAACTCGCACACAGCTCCTTTTTTCTCTCTTGTACACTTTATACTCTTCATACAAAGGGGGAAAAGGTACCCTCCCTTCCTGCCTTTGTTTTGTTGGGAGTCAGCAGTTGTTAATAGGATGAATGTATGTCCCGTTGACTTCACCGCATATGCATATCTTCTTCCAAGTTCCTTCTTCTTCCTTCTTCACCTCCGACAATTTTTCGAGACTTCTTTTGATTTTTACTATCCAAAAAGCGGACAGCATTGATGAATGTAACGTAAAAAATTTTGCAAAAATTGTATTATATATGTAACACTGTCGTCGACATTAACTAGCGTAGTAGTACTAGCACATGGTAATCAAGCAATGCCTATGATTCCCATAATATTCTTCTTTCGCTATACGGTATTTCAATGGCAAAAAGTGGCAGTGGCAGAGCTCTCTATTCAGTACGCACCGCTATCGTCTTCGCTGTCTTCTTGTGTCGTCTTCAAAAGAAATTGCAGGATCATTAGAATATCTGCAAGTTAAAAAAGAAAGAACAAGGAACGGTAAATACAATTATTTATTAAAAAAGACGAACCATCATCTTCGTCGCTCCCTTGCACTTTGCTCACACCACTCAAAAAATAATTACATTATGCCTTAACCCCGTGTTCTCATTTAGTCCTTTTTTCCCCGCATATATCTCAAAATTAATACTTCGTAGCATTTCCGCATATGTATGTAATTTCTTGTGTATGCAAGAAGTCCTGGTCGAGAACGGTGACATTCCCACACACATTCTAATGCGTTGTAGTACTTATGTATACTGTATACTGTACCACACCAGTCAATATCTACTACCTGTCCGACATTTGGAGTTGACGTCAGCAAATTGGTTTACATGGAAGAAAAGAGGGAAATGTAATTTGTTTAACCTAACTAATACAGTCAGAAAGAAAAAGAGCGATGACTTAATTCTCACAAAAGATTTTTTTCCTCCCTTCTTTCCATCATGAAATATTGTATCCCATAGGAATTGTCTAAAGTATCGTGTAACCAGGTTTACACAAGTTTCTTGCTTCCTGTCTCTCTCAGGCCCTCTTCACAACATCGAAGTTTAACGCTTGCATGCAAACCACCTATAATTGTTGTTCAGCATTCATCCCTTGGGTATAGGTGCATATCGTGGCATTTCCGTGTATAAAATTTTCCCTTAACAATTACCCTGTAAAAGTACATAAAACTAGTGCTGCAGCTCCTTGCTCACATCGTAATCAGTAAAACTCTGTTACAAGCTTCATTGTTTCGAATGTAGTAGAAAACTAAGTCAGAGAAGAGAGAGAGAGAGAGAGAGAGAGAGAGAGCGGAAAGCTAAAATCAAATTAAAAAAATAACAAAACTACAAAAAAACATTAAAACCCACTCAGAAGATTTCCACACAAGAAATGGAAACACAGAAGGGCTTTTTACTAGTTCTACTGACACAGAAAAGGGGGGAAATGCTCACAATTCCCACATATTAACAGTTCAAGCCACAGAAACCACGCACAGAAAAGCTTATGTGCGTAAGGGTAAGTCACGTATCCATCCGCATAAAAACTACTGATATATACCTACTAGGTATATCTACTACACAAAAGCCTGGTTGAGAAAAATCAATAATGTTATTTAACATGAATTGCAATTATCCCTGCTCTTGAAAACCCCCAAAAACTGTCTGTGAATACCTACACAGAAGATAGAAGCACGTGTATGCAAAGTATAGGTGAGCAATTTAGGTATACCTGCGGGTATACTCTGGAACTATTAAACCGCCTGCGGTAGGTATACAAATACATTTGACTAGCAAGTATATATTGTAATATAGAAACCCGGAATTGTTTATCGTAACCACACGGGTTTAAAAGCGAAGAAAAAACTCTATTATTTATACCATTCATCCATTTTGCATCATATAAGCATTGAGAATTATTGTAGTTGATGTTCGTTGAGACTATTTGGAGACGGACGTGGTGCAAGTACTTTTATAGATTACCGAGGGGACAAAAACAAAACAAAGGGAAAGGACACTGAACATTTGTTTTCAAGAAGGATATTCTAATTACTTTTTTTTTCAACTTTGCATTTATAACAATGCTCACAAGGATCATAAAGCCATGCAGAGAGATCTAATTTATGAACAGAGAGAGTCAGAGAGAAACCCTAAAGAAAAAAGACCCATTTTAGCCCCTGACACTGGTCAATCGGACATACACAATATGCAACATACCTATACATATAGTTTACATACGTATACATTTGTATTTTGTATACGCCAGTGAGACAGAAAAACGTATGTTCACGCAGCAAAAAAGGTTAAGTTGTAGAGAAATGCATGTGTCAAGAATCCAATTCGTTATAAATAAACGTCACCACCAAACGATTATTCAAATCACCGTGTCTCTTTGTCTGTACCTAACCTCACCAACCACTAATTGCGAGTAAAAGCCAAAAACCTCACTGGGCTGTCAAAGTACATAAAAGTATACACTTATATAGGTATACTCCTATGCCCGCGCAAGTCTCAAGGTGTCCTGCATAAAAAAAAACCTTTTTAGAAAAGATGAAAATGCAAAATATGATGACAGTGAAGGAAAAAATTGTACGTCTTGAGGTAGGTGGAAACAAGGGAGAGACACAAAGAGACGGAGAGAAAGGCATTTTTTTGTGCAAATTATGCATAAAACGTATTATAAGCAAAGGAAAAAGCTAATAACTTTGTAACGTGAGCCATTCCGTACGAGAAACTTTAAAACGGGGTTCGCAAAAGGGCATATTAAAAAAACAGCGAGAAAAAAAAATCATAACAGCAAAGCAAACTTTTACTAAGCTTTACCCCGCTCAACTGTATTATAATATCACCTAGAGGTCCATCAAGCAAAGTTTCTTTTTTTTTTCGTTTGAAGATGAAACAAGGAGAGTTGATAGGAAAAAGAAGGAAAGGCACAAGGTGTAGTGTAGGGGTATACCTTGAATACGTTTGAAGAGGAACGTACATGTAAAATAAAAAAGAGAACAGTTGTTTCATTCTCTTGTGAACGTTATATAAGTCAGATTTGTAACGGGATTTGCAAGAAAAAAAAAATCTTCGTCGTCGCGTTATGATTGCTTTTTACCTCGAGAGAAGAATATAATACACACAAGGAACACACCTTTCCACATAAAATGTATGTACACTACACACCTACGCACTCTTCTCAAGCATCATTTTTATTTTTCGCATATAAAAAACCCATACTTTTTATGCCATAGGACCGCATAATCATAATTTCCCTACATAAAAATTGCTTATACTAAAAAAACATCAGTTTTGCACAGTGATGTATACTTTCCACTTCTGTACACCGTTTCTCTATCTGTATATGCGGATGCACTATTTTATACATATTGATGCGTGATTCTTTTTTTAAAAAACACACTTTTTCCTTAATATAACTCTTGAAAGAAAAAATTGTAATGTTATTAGCTTGCGGCAAAAGTTTCTAAAATAAAATAAAAAACCCCTCTTTTTTTGTTTCTCCCAAACTTTTGCACACAGGTGAACATACGTTCATTATCGTTTACATAAATTCATACAGTGTATTTATTATGCAAGGACTTGGTTTTACACTGGCGTACACGGCGATAATAATAGTTAAGTAGTAATAACCTACGACTCCAAAATAAATGTTGCTGCTATATATTTTTAGTTTTTGAAATATGTACATGGATACACTTGCAACAGAGAAAATTACGACCTTAAAGAAAAATTTATATATGCAAAAAAAAAAGGGGGGGGGAAGAGATTAGCATGATGAAGATTATCATCGCACACACACAAAAGTATCTTATTACAGCTGAGCACCAAAAAAAAAAGCTGCTTCCCACCTAAACCACGCACAATAGGCCATGTACTTATGGGAAGGAAGGAATAATAATGAGACCAACACCGTTTTTGCACTTTACCCACACATGCTAAAAATGTATAAATAAATACACATTTCTCATACAAAAAAAAGTCTCAGGTATGTGTGTCGGTGTGCCTTCAAAACAAAAATTATAACATGGCATATTTTTCCACCACAGTCCTTCAACACCTTTGTCTGGAAGTCAAAACAAAAAAATGGGTAACCTATATATATCAAAAAATAAAACAAATACTCTATGCCAGTGATCCACAAAATATACCACAAGACCTCACGCACATTGACTATTAGCACAGATGTATATTATGTACAACTTGGTCTCTATATAATATAGAAATCCATCGTACGTATTACCACCATCTATTTTGATGAAGAAATTTTCACCGTCTGTGACTTGTACCAACCAAACTATGCATACCAATTACCAAGTTGCACAGGTAAATGCCTTCAAATACATCCAAAAAAGACTTCAAATATATTTTTATACTGTTTGCAGCGTTTATATTTCCATAGAGTTATTTCATTGGCACAAGAACAACAGAAAATCATGGTGCATTTCTGTTCTTCTGGGGGCAAACGTGCAAAGCCACAAAAAGAATGATTGATACCGGTCATAGTATGACCATTAAGGTTTTGTCCTCCGTATAAGAAAAAAAAATATGTCACGTCACATCACTCACATAGAAAAAGTAAGGTGTTTTTTTTTCAAGAGCTTTGTGCGACTACTAGTAATAATAAATAAAATGGAATTTTCTCCCTCTAACAAATGAGGTTACGGCAATGGCGTAGGACGAGGCCGTACTAAAACTGTAACTAAATACTGATTTAAAAGAATTGCCTTTTTTTTCATTCTCTCTATCTCTCTCTTTCTCTCCGCACTTTATTATGCCGTGTGTGTTCGCCGTCTGTGGTTGATACCATATGAGATACTTTTTATATAACACACAAACCCACAATAATACAGAGAAGTATCACAAATTTGTTTTCTTGCCATTACACGCTGCCTCCGCACCGAAACCTTCTTTATTGTCAGTTAAGAAGAATAAAAGAGATATATTATAGAAGACTTTTTTTTTTACAAGGTTCCTTGTCTGTGTGTGGAGATTAAGGGGAGGGTTGAGGGGAAAGTTAATTTGTCTTATTCAATTAGCCATTACACAGTTATCTTTTTTTCCCCTTTGCCTCTATGAGACTCTTTTCTATATACAATCCACGAACAGTTTTGTTCTTTCTTTTTTTTTTTTTGCAACTGACCATGCGAAGGTACAGCCATTACATCTGGCCACGGTCTTGAATTGAGGATTCGAATCATAACAACAAACTGCAACTGGGAGTAAACAACAATAACAGTATAGATCCAACACGTATTTAAAAGCGTATATAAAAAAAAAAGAGCTCTAAACCTTGTAGAATTAAGAAAAGGTACGACCACATACTCTTTGCTCATTTTTTTTTTGTGTGGAACAAAAAAAAGTTAACATTGTAGCAATTATAATTCATGGCTTTGGGTCCACACGATACAATATCACACTTTTTCTTCCTTCAAAAAACTGTATACAATATAGTGGTTCAGGATATAAATACAAGTTAGTTAGCACACAGCACAATACTACATGGGATTTTGAACTTGGCTTAAATTTTTTTCTCTTTCCCTTAATAATGGTGTACAATGAATTTAATACCTAACAAACAGTCGTTTGGCTAAATGTGCATCCTGATGACAGAAACGTGAGCATCATTTAATAGTTATTGAGCTATACGTTACACTGTCCAAGGAGGGGGAAAGAGATAAAAAAAAATATTCTGTTTTTTTTTTGTATATAGCCATAATTTTTTCCAATGATTTTTATCAACGTTGTTATGGGGTGCTCATTCGCAGTTTTAACACCCCTTTATATAGCAGCCTCTTGTAAGAAGCCTCACCCAACAACCGTTTTTCGACAAAGTTTGCAGTTCACACATACACACAAACAGTTATATTATCATGGGACCGTGTCAAAAAGGGATGTGTATGCATCAACAATTCATTGCAAAGTCCTACGTGTTTCACAAGGAGTACAAGATTACAAAAAGTACAGTCTCCCCATGGTACGACCAAATCCTAATGTCTTCAAATGTGTGGAAGGAAGGTAAAGGTAAGTAACAATCAATTATTTTATTTTTTACAGCTTTATGAAACTGTTCAAAGAGATGTGACATTTTGTATATATATATATATATATATGGATCGCATGTGACAGGGCAAATAATTTGATTACTAAACGGCTTTTCCCAAAATTATGACTCTGACTATATTGTATATAGAGGAGCTCCACCATCGGAGACGGGACTCCCTGGGTAGAGAGGGTTATTTGAGCACAGTGTGAGTGATCAATGATATATCCTCGTGTTACCCTATTTACTCCCTCCATCATGTCTTTATCAAAAATATATATACAATATATGAAAGCGTATATATTAGCCTCCTCATCTGACAGCACATTTTTATTCGGATCTATAAAGGCACAACAGATGATGACACCAAATCCTTGTGAAGTATGAATCATCCTTGCGAAGCTTTTACAATTTTTTTTTTTGCGATGTCAAAAAAAAAAAAAACAGGTAAGTAATAAGTAGTGGTAATTGTAGAATCTGTGATTCCATAGATACAGAGTAAAGGCGTGTGAATTGCCCTTTTTTTTGGGGTGGATTCCCTACCCTCCTTTTCTCTCCGTGTCTTGTAGGGTTGTAGGGCGGTTGTTATTAGGATCTTACTACTACCATACAATTCCTATTATCACCAACTAGGTGAAACGTTTATGAGAGGAGTGTTGACACAATATGAGGATCATTTTTTCCTCTCTCTCTCTCTCTCTCAGATTTACACAATCACAGCAGGGACACGGTTTAATAATTTTCGAGAGATACGTACCGTGTCAGTGAGCAAAAGTATAAGAAAATGTAGAAAAAATGACCATGTAAAAAAAAGGAAAAAAAAATGTGTACAGCGAGTAAATATTGGGCATAAAGCTACAGCTGTCGCCATATCCTTCAGCTTCAGCCTTGGCAAACATTGAAAAATCATTTTGTCCGCAGTATTTTAGTGTATACATATATTTACATATCCTGTAGAATATTTTATCTTAAAACCATTTGGAGACAAAATCATATAGTATTATGTAAACGGGTGGTGGGGAGACGAGGACAAAGTAATAGTGGAACGACCGTTTTGGTCGAGGAGAGGATCACCTACAGACTAAACTAGAGTCAAATGTAGAAGAATTTTTGTTTTATAACATACTACAGAGATACTATAGAGATTGTAATAAATAAATACGGCCAGTATCAAACGGGAAGACAAAAGTGTCAAACAGGATTTTTTGGTGGGACTAGTTCAATCGCATTTGACTTTCGTGTACATGTGACTGATAACAGCTACACAATAATAATGTCACAATAACACCCCGTCCTTCACAAGATCCTCTCCTTGTGCGGAATCACGTCCAAAGTGACTCCTATCACGTATTGAAGAAGCTCCTTTCGAACTACTTAATACGACATTTCCATTACCCGTTCAAATGATTTTTCGTTTTTTTTTCTCTCTCAAAAAGAAGTGTATATAGTGGCAAAGATTTTTGACAGAACATGAACAAGTATGACGTGTATAGTGTATATATATAGTCATCCTCGAAGAGAAATGAGCCCCTCGTTGAGATATTTGAAGAACATGTTTCTTTCTAGTAATATACGCAAAGAAACTTGAGAGTTTAGAAGGAATCGATGTCACCAACATCATCAAGTCCCAGAGAAAAAAAATGACGAAAAAAAAAAGCAATAAGTGAAGATGAAAAGATCCGTTTGCACCATCTTTTTGTGTCAAAATAATACACGTTATGTGTCCCTCCACTCGAAAGGAAATGAGAGAGTATTAAAAATATATCAGGGCTTCTAAATATAGAGAAAAGAGTCTTGAGTTTCAAATTTATAAGCACCAACAGAATCGAATCAATTACGAAACACACAAGCGCAAAATGAAGAGGTATGTAGAAAACACTGGAAAAAGGATGAAAGGCATGAGATTGAAGGAGACGTCAGAGTGTTCGAGGAAACTTTTACGTGTATATATAATTTTTTTTGGTTGTATCTAGCGGAACATCAGAACAATAAAGGAATGAAACTGAATTTTCTACTGGGTGAATAAGTACTTTTAGAAATATTCAAATTTGTATTCTCTGACAGAGTGTACTAAAACAATGAAAGAGCAAGGTCTCGTAATATAAATAATATATTTTTGTTTTATATAAACTGTTTTTTTTGTCTATGTAATACCAAAAAAATCAGATGTATCCATTCCCCTCGCTCCCCGCCTTGTCTCATTCACCTACCTCTTCTGTTACTAGGTAAAAACTTTTTTTCTCTAGAAATTCTCCCGCATCGGGTCGAGAGGACCGAAACCCACAGAAGAGTTCTTATGTACAACCATCTTGTCGAGATTCTCTCTTATTCCCTCTTCCCCAACTCACTCACTCCGAATTTGAATAGGGCTTAGGCGGAGTGAAGGGAAACGAAAGGGAAAAAAACAGTTCCGAAGAAATGTCTGGAGCTTCCGCTAAATACGTCAGCAATGATTCCAGAACTCCATTTGCCTTCCTTCTACAAAAAGAAAGAGAGTGCAGATACCTACGTACTTTTTAAGATTGTACAGCAACTGAAAGAATTCAGTTGATAGAAGACAATGGTTGAGATTTATATGTATGAACCCACCTTCGGAAACCTGGACATATAACACGTAAGGAAATGCTATCATACTACATCACAACATCTACAGATATTTTCAGAGAATCCCTCAAGGAAATTAATGTTCTGAGAATGCACGTTATATTTCTTCCACGCAATTCTCCCTCTTTGTTCCCCAAAAAAGTGCAAGGAAGAACCTCTCTAACTTCCCTTTATCGGTTCAATTTTTAAACAGTCAAAAAATATATATTTATATACTTTCTAGTCTCCGCAAGGTAGATAAAAAAAACTGAATGTCCTATCAATCGTGTGAGTGCGAAAATATCGTCAAATAAAATCTTCCCTGGGGTACAATAGAAGTAAGGCTACACACATTTGTGATTTTGATTAAAAGTATACCCTACATACCGACAGCATGAGTACACGGAAATCATTTCAATTCAGAAGAAGGACCTCCTATCGCAACGTACATAAGATGACACCAACACTTCCTTCTTCATATCGGAAATCAATAAATTACCATATAAAGTTAATACGGACAGAAAAACCAGCTATTTGCTCCCAAATTCTCTCTTTTGCCTTTTCGTCATCGCAAATACTTGTATATACACACGCTATTATTATACATAGGGAAAGAATGTGGTTGTGGGGATGAGAGTTCGGCACGATGTAAGTAAAAAAACACGAAGCGTTCATACAGGTAAAATTAGTGTATTATATATGCATATATTTACAGACATTTATAACACAGAATTCGCAGACTCTATACATATAAACGTGTGTAAATATACTCGTGAATGTCAAATACCTTGAGTTTCACATCTGAATTAATTATTAAACGCTAACGGTGGTACAATTTCCCACAGCCGCTTTTTGCCTCTCTCACCCAGTTACTACGGCTGGCCCAAGAAGTTACATCAAAGTCCAACGAAAACGAATAACTTCCACCAACATGCACCAACCATGCAATTACCCTCACCTCCAAAAAAAACTGTAATAGGAACACGAATGATTGAAGGACAAACCCGAAAAGGCCAAGAAGTATGTATTTCATAACCCGACATGGGAATTGTTTTTGTGATTTGTCAAGGTACCACAGGGAAATTACCCTCCACCCAAACTGTTTCCTCCAGCCCATAAACGTGATGGAGACTGGTAATGGAGTAAATACCATAACTACATGTAGATAAAGAGTATATATGTAGAGACTAGAGACATGAAAGTCGCCAATAAAATCTTCAATTTTCTCTAAACTGAAACAGTTACAATTACAAGGAAAGCTGGGAGCTTAGCAGTGGATTATTATCACCTTTATCAAAATTATTTTTACACACATCAAAACCTTTGACCTCAATCCTTTTTGAGGGAAATCAGCAAATAAAATACATACCCATACAATACCCAGGGAAAAATTGGAAAACGTTACAAGTTACAATGTAAAGTAAAAGCTGTTTTTTCCTCCACTTTTATATTAACCTCACAACTATCAACCGTGTCACAATTGGAAGATAAAACGACGTGCTATTATTTACCTATAAATACATTTAAAAAAAAGAACAACAAAGGCACTCAGTCAGTCAGTTTCATTTCAATAAACATTCTTCATGGTTAATTTTATACGCAAACACTGCAAGAGAGAGAGACAGGACAGACAAAATAACCACATAATAATCATGTCACAGGAAGCGAGTCATACAGCAGAACACCTGATGCTTTGTGTAAAAACAAGATGTTTTTAGTTTCTACTACATACACATTTTCCAAAACACAAATGTTCCATTTAAACACAAGACAGCCCTTCCTATATTTTCCAAAAAACTTTTCCCTCAATTAAAAAACAAGGTGGTGCTTTCAATTTTACTACAACTATTATAATGTTCCTTCCCGTGTTTTTTTTTGTTTGACACATAGACAGTTTTTACCGTTTTAAATTTGACTTCTTTTCCGTTTAACAACAATACAATGCGCTTGGCCCTAATGTAAAACCAAGGCGTTTTCTATACCATTAAAGTTTACAACCAAGCTAATTGAATTTAAGTTCATTTACACCTTTTGCTTTTAAGCAGATGCAATTGCAGCATCTCATTTTTAGCTGTATAATAAAAAGGGATCCTGTCGTAAACTGAACACACATACGTATAGATTTACAGTTATTTCACCAAAGTGTCCACGTCGAAGCTATCGACCGAAAACCGATCGGATCCTATCAAGATTGGAGGCGGAAATCGATTAGTTGGTCCAATCTACCTGGCAAAAGAAATTCGAGTATCCGCACTCTATCCAACACCACGAAAAACTTGACCCGGTCCTAAAATAATCGAAATCTATACACTCCCGACCAAAAAAAAAAAAAGGAACCCACAATCTAAAACGTTTACATTATTCACCAAATCACCAACGACCTGACTCCACAAAGAATTCCAAGATGCCAAAAAGAAAACAGCGCAAGAGCTTAACTTTTACCAGTCCAATGCTTTACCTCAAATTCTTGAAGAAACTTAAAAGAAGAAAAGAGTCAATTTTACACTTATGCTACGATAACAAACACAACCCCCAAAAAAATCGATATCAATGTCATTTTATTTACCTTGTGTCCTTTTTAAAAACGATCTACCAGGGAATTTTCTTCACAAAAATCACTTTTTTTTCCCCAAGTCCGTGGTAAAATATCACTTCCAAAAAATTTCGAAACTTCTGGAAAAGTCACAGGGAATTTATTTTTGAAACTGTTTTTCCTCTTCTTTTACAAACTATTACACGTGTAATTCTTTTATCCCCGTACGTTTTCTTTGTTTCCACGGTTCTGTCTTTTAAAATTTTCAATTGGCCGGGCTTGAGCTCCTGAGAGATTTTCTTCTTACTTTTTTCTTGTAATTTTTATTTCTCCACTTTTCTTCGGGGTTTCCATTAAAATATAAAATGTAAAGGATTTAAAAAAAAAGGGAACCACAGAGGAAACAAAAAAAAAAGGGGTGAAAAAGAGTGTTATTTTTTTCTTTGTGTGGGAAAAAAAGCGAGAGAGAGGAAAGGATTTGTGAGGGTTATGCCTTGGCTGCCTCTTCGAGCCTACTGACAGCCACGGTCGATGTCTTCCATGGTAAAAAGGCCTGGGAAGAGGCGAAAGAGAGAAGGCGACAGAGTGAGAGCCTTCTCTCTCTCCTTTTGCCGCTTTTTCCCTTCTTTCCTCCCCTACGAAAAGTGCAGGAATCCAATGGTCCATTTTTTATTCACCCTTTTTTTCGATACTTTATTTTATTTTATATTTTAAATTCTCATGTGTACATTTATTTAATTAAACCACAAATTTTATGGAATTAATTTCTTTTTTTTTTTAATTAATTACTTCCCTTTTGACTGGAACTTTTTTTGGGTGGCAAAATCCTGGGTTTATTGCGTGGTTTCGAGGTTAATAACTCCTGCGGAAGGATAAAACAATGCTTTCTTATGCAAACGTTTTTTCTGGGTTTGTTTTTTTGTTTACCTGCGAGTATTTCGTAATTCTGTTTTCTCATTGGCCTTTCATTGGATTGCTTTTGGCTTTTTTATATTGGATTGATTATGGTTTTTAATTATTGGGTTGATTTTTTTTTTTTTTAATATTGGATTGATTTTGTTTTTTTAATACTGGATTGATTATGGTCTTTTTTTAAATATTGGATTGATTATGGTTAATTATTGGTTGATTATTTTTTAATGAGTATTGGGTTGATTTTGTTTTTTTAATATTGGATTGATTGTGGTCTTTTTTATATTGGATTTATTATGGTTTTTTAATATTGGGTTGATTTTGTTTTTTAAAATATTGTATTGATCTTGGGATTTTTAATTATTGGGTTATTATTTTTAATTAATTTTTTTTATTATTGGGTTGATTTTGGTATTTTGATATTGTATTAATTTTAGTTTTTTAATAATTGAATTAATTTTTGTTTTAATTATTGGTTTGACTTGGGTGTATCACTATTACTATTGTATTAATTTTAGTTTTTTAATTATTGTGTTAATTTTGGTTTTTTAATTATTGGATTAAATTTCGGTTTTTGTGATTTAATAGTTTGATTTCGGTTTCTATAATTATTCATTAATTTTTTTGTTTAGCATTGGATTACTTTTGGTTTTTTGTTATTACAGCAATTTTGGTTTTTCATTTGTTGGATGTGGAAATGAGGCTGAGATTTTTTTTTGTTGCTATTTTTGAACTGAAATATCTTGTATTTTTCATTTTATTTTAATATTTGGGAAGTTAAAGAATCTGTTTTTTAGTTGTTTGTAATTTTAGTATATGTAATTAGCTAATTATAAAATATAATGTTTTTATTTGGTCAGTAGCCAGTATAGAACATTGATGTTTTGGTGGTATAAAGGAGCCCGAACTGTTGATGCATAGATATGAAATATGTTGTTTTTTTTTCGAATTTTTTTCCTATATGGAATGTGAGAGAATTCGTAAATTTTTAATTGTGTCATTGACAATTAATTTCCATGCTTTTATTAATTTATTTTAGCATTATTTGCAATTCTTTGCAGCGGGGATGGGATGGATATCTTTCATCTTGCAAAGTCTTGCCTGGATTTTCGGATAATGTTCAATGCTGTTTTTGTTGTGGGGTTAATTTTAACATTTTGGCAGCTTTTGGTAGCAGATTTGCTTTGGAGTTATTCATTTGATGTATTTTGTATGCCTTCATTTTTCCCCCATTTTTATTATCACAATAATGGTAGCGCATTGGGTTAGGAGAGAAAGCGATATTAAATACATACATATTTATGAGCATTTTTTTTTGTTTTAGTTCAAGTTTGATTTTTTTAAGGTTTTTCCTGCGTATACAAAATGTGTTTTGCCCATATTAGAAATGCGTTTTTTAAATTTTGAAGTTTTAAGTTCAGTTCATGTTAGTTCAAAGCATTTATTATCTTTACATAGATTTGCCACCTGGCAAAAAAAAAAACAACTAAAAATAGCAACATGTTCAGGGTATGTTTTCTCTCCTGAAAGTTAAAGTTGTGACTTGAAATTACAACATTTGTTTGATAATTTTTACTACCATTTTTATCGTTCTCGGTAGTTTCTCCTTCACATGACAAAAGTTTCACTCTTCCCTCTTAAAAATTTGCAAGTAGCATATTTTTTTTCTTTAAAAAAAATTACTGTATTTTTTCTTTGTGGCTAAATATTCATTTCAAGCCTTTTGCGAAAAAACACATATAAAACAAAGGATTTAATACCTTGAATAATTTTTCCTCTCTTTCTCTCTCCAAACAGATTTTCTATACTACTTCACCTGTCAATTTTTTTTTTGCACTTGCGTAAAAGTTAATAAAATGCATGTATGGCATGAGTACTAAAAAAATTTACTACTACAATTTTTTCTGACTTCACAGTTATTTCGTGCGTTGAGAGCACGTACATTTTGGGGTATTTGCATTTTTTGTTTTTTGGGGAAAAAATCTAAATCCTTGCATAAGTTCTGGGGCCTTTTTTTTTGCTACTTTTTACTCCTACCAAACTACTTCATCTCCACAGCTTTTTATTCTAACTAACGCTTCAGCAATTATAATTATAAAAGCATGTAATTTCTTATTACGAGATAGCCCTTTTTCTTAAAATGTACATACTCCCCTACATTTTTTTTTGCATAATACTAATTACACTGTGTGTAAAGACAGAATATGTTTATTATAATTCACGTATATGCCCTGTTGAAAGTTTCTCCTTCTATTTTTTTTTCTTTCTCTATAAAAAGAATTTTTTACCCCTTTTCCTATCTCCCAGCATGGCAAGTGATACGAAACTGTAGATGTAATACAATAATTATGGTTATAATTTTTTCATGGAAATTTATTATTACTATTACAATTATTATTATCTATGGTTCTTTTTACTGTAGTAAGTCTCCTCATTTTTTTTTTACCTTTCTCCTTCATATTATTATTCCTCTAGGGGGAAAAAAATCCCATGTGAGTGTCTCCAATGTTTTGGTGTTTATTTTAAAACGTGTGGAGAACCATAACATTTTTCAGGTGGGATGACGTGACTAATTTTTAATGTATAAAAAAATAGGTTTACTCCTTTATTACATTTTTTTTTTGAAAGTGAATTTCCCATCCGAAACCATGTTTCAACAATACTATAAGACTCATTTTTCCCCCTCTACTCAGCGGGTACATACACGCGTTAATAATGGACATAGGTACACGACTATGAGCAATTTTTTGCAGGTATTAGTTTTTGCGTAAGTGGAATAATCTTTACAAGAAAGGAAATCATGTTTCAAGGGTTAAAAACTTGTACTTTTTTTATTTTTAGAGTGGAGAAAAAAAATGGAGGAAAAGTAACGTTTTTTTCTCACCAACTTCAGAGGAAGGCACTTTTTTTGTGGGAGATACAAAATTGTGCTGTTACAAAAGAGATAATCACAAAACAACGACCTAGAACTTCGGTTATTACACCGTGGTAGTTGTTTTTTTCTAATTTAAACAAAAACAAAAAAAAATATCGGGAAAAGAAGGCTTAAAAAAAGAATACCGGAAATTTCAAACCTGTCTAATAACAAATAGTTCCGTTTCAACCAAGAGGGGAAAAAACTGGTTTGGAAAACATGGCTTTTTTAATAGCTTTCTCATAAACAAGGACGTAATAAGCCCAACGACAGATGGTATGTACATTTGTATGGGAGCCGAGAGAGAGCCACTTTGATTTTGTAACTAAACGCATGCTGTTACCAGCTAAAAGAGAAGATTATCCAGAGCAAGGATGGTGAATTTTGTTATATAGAGAGAAAATCCGTAAAATTATTTATTTTCTACAATGTATATGTGCATACATAAAGTATATAATTAGATACCAAAAACGACTAAAAATGTTTGTTCTTTTGCCGCACATGAAGTGCTTCCTATCCCAGCCATTCGTGATGAGAGGCAGGAGATATGGGCGGCAAATTAGATATTCCCCGTAGTTAAGCTTCCCTCCAATCCCAATTAGTAGCTGGAGGTGTAGGATTATGAATAAAATGTACAGCATAATTTGTGTAACTGTAATTATGAATAATGAAAGGAATATTTGTGTAAAAAGAATAAGTGACGTAATGAGTGTTCGTGTATAAAAGACGTAAAATTCGAGCTTTAAAGACAGTCTGTGACCGGCTCTGGGATTGAGTAAAAGTCTAAATAAATACCATATTCCTTAAAAACCCTATTCTTGTTTTAACGCATCTTATTATCGCCTTGGCTTTCAGGCATATAAAGAACGAAGTCCTCACAGAGGTCACAAGAAACCCAAATCATTCGGGACTGTATGATAAGTGTGAGAAGACAACGGGAGTCAAGGATTTCTTTCCCAAATACGAAGGTGAAGAAGGATGCCATGAGGGACAGAGAGGAAAAGGGGAAAAGCGAGAATGGTAGCAAAAGTGAAGGAAACTAGACGGAAATTGACCAAGAGGAAAAGCAAAGGTCAGCATAACATGAGAGATGGGAAGAGTCAACAAAGAAAGTCTGAAAAAACCAGAGCGAATACGAGAAAGAGAGAGAGAGTGAGGGAGAGGAAGGAGACAAAAAAGAAGGAAATAGAAAGAAAGCGAAAGTCATAAGTGCAACATAAATACAGAGACAATAAAATAATGAATAAAACACACTGGTAGGAGAAATAATTAGGGAAAGAGAAATAAAAAAAGGCGACAAAGACAAGAAGGGGAGAGAAAAAATGAAGGACAAAGAGAAAGAAACGAAAGAA
>JAQGBT010001809.1:0-28569 GCA_034698585.1 Disparrhopalites patrizii | reverse complement strand
CATTTGCCAGCCATTAATTTCACAAACTTTCACCACAGCACATCTTAAAATCTCCCGTGTAAAAACCGCAAAAAACAAGCTACTGAGTAGAAAAAAACGAAGAAGAAATATCCGAAAAACATGGCTGCTTTGCAGATTATTGCCTCTGTTCTATTCTTCGGTATTGTCTTCGCAGAGGTAATCCTTTTCTCCATTTAATTTGAAAACATATAGTTATTATTATGCACACTCTAATAGAAATATTTTATTCAAGTCTTTGGAACAAGCGTTGTTTATGTGCAACCAAATTTTTTATGTACTCCTATTTAGACTTCGCAAATGGTGAGCGCACGTGGACTGACGGAAGATATCGTTCCTGCGCCGGAGCCGAAATCTGAGACAAGCTCGTTGGCGGAAAATGCCAGGCCGTTAGTTTCCTCGGCGAAGGATGGTCCCTTCCGGATTTTCAATCTGAGTCTGGAGGAGCGTTGTCGCTACTGCGGAGGCTATAGCTCGACCCAATGCAGCCGTTTGTGCGGTTCCCTGGGCTATCCCTATTACTGGTGTGGATCTTGTGACTGCATTTGCCACTGGGGCTGAATATTTATTTGAAATACAAATTGTGTCGGAAATGTCTTTTGTAAATTCTAAACACTTTTCGCTATCCTACACAAGTACCTGGCTTTATTTAATTAACTTGATTCGTGTTCATTTACGCTTATTTCTTATTATTGTCAAGATTTTCCCAGTATTAATTACACAGGTATGTACATATGTTTACTTTTGACAACATGTTGTTCAGTACATGTATTTATGCGTGCCTGTCTTTATTTTTGCAAATAAAAGATGTGACTAATTGTAAGAATAGAAATGTGGATAGAGAATGAATATTTGATTGAGGTTAATCAGTAATGCCAAAACACGGTTTTCATCTTCTGCGGAAGTTTTCTCGATCTGATTCAATACACTTTTCCAGGATAAATTGTAGTCCATTGTAGTAGCATTGGTTCTGTATGCTGTCAACATCTACTTCATATTTATGACCCATTTTGGTGGAATTTACAGGGGGTTGACTTACTATATATGAATAGTATAACAATTTTGTTGCACGGTTTTTCTGCAAGAAATACTATGTATGTGTACTTTACTTATGTGTTATGTAGTTAATATTTGGCAAGGTATCTACGCTGAAAGACTGTGACAAAATCCTGGACTTGCTTTACTGATACCAACTGATTCTTCCCACCTTGCTACAGCCTATTGTCGAGAATTAATACTAATTAAGTATAAGCATTATAATTTATAATCCAGGTACAAAATTGTATTGCGGTTCACTACATAATTGTCCAAAAATAAATTCCAAAAATAATTGTCCAAATTATGACGATTTTTTGGAGCACAGTTCAAAATTTGACTTTTTTGCTGTTATAAAGAGATGGTATACGAGTTTGTCGTAATTACGAAATCTGTGCAGAAATTTAATTTTGGAAAAACAGATACGGACCTTCAGATGTTGAAAATAAAAGTGTGCAACAAAAGTTAGTTTCCCAAGCTAATATGTAATCTATAAAAATATTCTTGTCATCTCAATAGCTCCAAGGTGCTCCAAATCACAAAGATGCATTTCAAGATTTTCTTTTCTGTAAATAATATAATTATTCTTGGTCAGATATTTACGTGTACTAGTTCTACAAGAAATTTGTATTGGAATAAATTCTATTTAAATTCTTGCTGCAAAACTAAGCAGGTAACTTCTGCTTTAATGGCGTACATAAATAATTAATATATGATTAATAATTGTGAATGTCACTTCCACGTCTTAGAAAATACACACTTTAAAATTTACAAGGGATTAGTCAGAGGTCTGCGTAAGCCACTAAATCTTATAATTTCACAAGAATCCGGTCTGAAGAAAAATTAATTTACCTCCAGCGTGATGGAATTATTTATCCAGAAAATAATGCCAAATCGTTTATATTATACTTCTTATAGTGACCTCACAAAGAATAAACTATGAATCATACGCGGAAGTATTCATGAATTGAGCTTTACAGTGACCGAAGGAAGAAATGCACGGAATACTGTAAATTTCGCTTTCACTGTCAAACGATACTCTGAACTAACATATACTCTTACGGAATGCTCTAAATTTAATGAACACTTACAAGCAAGTTGCAATTGGTAATATAATTTTATTGTGTTTTCGTGCAGAAGAACAACACTAATGTCAAAGGTTGAAATAGAAGTAATACAAAATTGAGGTCAATCAGGTACATGTAAAGGAACTAAAATCCCATGTAAATAAGTCCAGTTAATTCCGAAATATTCAACCCCAGTGGCAAATGCAGTCACAAGATCCACACCAGTAATAGGGATAGCCCAGGGATCCGCACAAACGGCTGCATTGGGTCGAGCTGAAGCCTCCGCAGTAACGACAGCGCTCCTCCAGACTCAGATTGAAAATCCGGAAGGGACCATCCTTCGCCGAGGACACTAACGGCCTGGCATTTTCCGCCAACGAACTCGTCTCAGATTTCGGCTCCGGCGCAGGAACGACATCTTCCTTCAGGCCACGCGCACTGACCATTTGCGAAGTCTATAATAGAAATGCATGCAAAATTTGCGTGTAAAACATTTACAGTGGATTGTATTTCGAAATATTGAACTAGAATTTGCAAGTAGAAAGGGACGCATAATAATTATAAATTATAATTATGCTGCCTAATTAATGAATTAAATGATTTTTTACCTCCACAACCAGAATGGCGAAGAGCAGGAAAGAGACAATATTCTTAAAAGCAGCCATGTTTTTCGGATTTTTATACTGTCTTTGTCTACTCGCGAAGTTTGTTTTAAGGATCTTTGGTGTTTTTAGGGGATGTGAGATCTTTTGGGATGTAACTCGGCGAAAGTCTGTGAAATTAATAGTTGCTAAATGTGTACGATTCATTGACTTTTATAGCAGTCCAGTTCGGTGCCAATCATTCTTTGGTGATTGTCTCCTCTGATTCGAGAGGATCCATACTACGATAGTTTTCAGATTACAAAATTCTGGAAATTCAATTACATTTTTGACGCAATCTTGTTTTTGTTTGATTTCCCCTTAATTTGCGCAATTTCTCCACCACCTGGACTCAGATATTATTTGGTTATTCCTCGAAATGTTGCACAAAGAAATAATATTTACCTGTACGGTATAGGTCATGAATCACCGCAAATTCTGGAGAAGATCATTGTTTGCTATTGTTCAATTGCTTATCATTTCGTGGTTTGGGGCATCGTGGATCGTGGCTCGCACACGACATCAACGGCTTCTGGATAGCAGATTGTTATTTAATCGTTAATTCGTAGCTGATTAAACCCAGTTTATTTACAAACTTTTCACGTGTGTCTGCAAGTAGTAAGTAGTATTGATAGGTACGATAAAAAATGTATACTTCCCTCACCTGTCATAGTGATGTAATGTAAACATAGGGTAATTGCCTGAAACACATTGTTTGACATTATTCTTCGACGCTTCCCTGACGTGCACTTGACTTCCTTTGTAAAGGTGCAATGAGATGTGATTGTCGTTACACACACAAGTAAAGCTAATCAGATACATGGTTGTGATAAATTTAACATTTACTTTGGTTGCACTTGAGTAGAATAAACATTTAAACTATAATTAGAACTACAAATGCGTCAAAGGTTAAGGAAATCTGGATAATCATTCGCCGGCAATGCCAATTTATTAACTAGATGATCCGCAATCGCACTATCTGCAGTTCTGTGGAATTATTATTTTCTGTAGTTTGAACAAATAAATAGCGCACCTTGCTTACGGCTATCGAATAGTATAGCTACCGATATACTTACGTTGTATGAGAAACTCCTTTCGTAAACAATATCCATCGAATTGGGAAAAAAAGACAGGATGTAATTCTCGGAAATTAGCAGTTGAAGATTTCTTATCGCGAAACGAAATCAGTGTTGACGCGGAACATTTACTGCGCTTTAAACACTCAGCACCAGTATAAAATCCTCACCGACTGTGAGAGAAAGTATCACACATTTTTCGCCAGTAACAAAGTATAAACAGCTTTACAGGTTCTCTTAATATTTTTAGTAATTCAATTACAATTTCCAAACAAGCCAGAAGCACCAAGATGTCTGTCGTGAAAATTTTTGCTACTCTTTGCTTGATCGCTGCGGTTTTTGCCTTGGTAAATTTCCCCATAATTTTGCGAATGTTATTTCGAATTAATTCTAAATGGCAATAAAATTGAATTTTATTTTAATTCTAGAACGTCGAGGTCATTGACGCTCGTGGGTTGAAAGGGGATGACCACCAAATCGCTGAATCGGATCCAGGGAATCCAACTTTGGCGGAAAATGCCCAGCCTTCGGTCACATCGGTGAATGAGGGTCCTTCCCGGGCTTTTAGCTTCAATTTGGAAGAACGTTGTCGATATTGCGGAGGCTTCAGCTCGACCCAATGCAGCCGTTTGTGCGGCTCCCTGGGCTATCCCTATTACTGGTGTGGATCTTGTGACTGCATTTGCCACTGGGGCTGAATACTTATTCGAAAAAAATACAAAACGTGTGGGAAATGTCATTTGTGAATTCTAAACAATTTTCGTTATCCTGCAAAAGTACCTGGTTTTATTTAATTAGTTTCATTTATGTTCATTTATGTTTTTTCCTCGAATTATTGTCGAGATTTTCCAAGTATGTATTATGTACACTGTCGGTAACATGTTGTTCCATAAGTATTTATCTGTGTATGTACACATGCCCTCATTTTTGCAAAAAAAAAAAAAAAATTGAATAAGAATAAAAATGTTTGCAAAGAATGAATGAAGAAAGTCGAAGCCTTTTTCACGATATACCGTAAACGCGCCGTAAAACACAACCGACGCAACCACTTATAACTTATCTATAGCCAGGCTCAGACATACGAGCTAGCTCGTTGGAATGCTAAGAAGTCAAGCTTTCAGAAATGATAAGTATTTTGATTCCAAACCTTTCCGTTTGATGAGGGGATGTGAAACGCGTGAAATAGATTACAATGTTAAACATATGGGGGTTAAATTTTTTTTTAAATATCGTTAGTTACTATAAATATTTAATAACTATATTAACTATGTTTATTATAAATATTATAATACATATTTGAGTATAGGAAAATAACCCCATGAAGAGTTTAGAATAATAACATACATTTTTGCATATGAATACACCGTCAGGCATAACCCGTGGAAGAGTGTGCCAAGGTTTTCGCAAATAATCTTCTAGTACGGAAACTCCCATTAGGACAACGATTGTTTTAGTCAAGGGCTTTCTTTTCGGGGAATAATTTTGTAACAATAATTTCGTAAGTTTGACAATGTCCTTTCCAAATGAGCAAAGGATCTGAATAAATAAAACTTATTACAAGTACTTTTCAAGTTCTGTTATTATACAAATTGCAAAATTTTCCGGATTAAAACCTCCGGATGAAAGTTCGAATTTGCGGCTACTAAAAAGTTTGAACAAGAAAGATCAATGAAAATCTGGAGGAAAAATAGACATTTTCATTTAGATTCCGAAAATATCGGGAAAATTGACATAATACTGGACCAAAATCCTCGAATGTAATGTAATGTCATTCGTTAATAAATTCACCAGACAAACCATATTTTGCATTTTAAGACAAATATTAATATTTGTAATCCTTGCACAATTCAATTCGTACCGCCAGGTTGAAAATTGGGAGATTTTAATTTTTTATATTTATAATATTATTTCAAAAAATGGTTTTGAGAATTTGATTTGACCTATTTGGAAAAAGAGACGGGCAGACGGGTATAGAGAGAAAGAGAGAAAAAAATCGAAGATCTTTTACAAAATAGAATAGAAAGACGCATCGAATCGAATGAGATTGATTGGGGATTTGTAGGAGTTGGCCGATTTGGCAGTGAAAACGTGTAAATAATTTGTTTTCCGACTGTACATAGGCAATATTGGGAATTGGAATTGGGATCTCTACAATTTTGTGATATAAATATCTCTATATGCCTATGACATAGGCCCTATGTCTATCCGGTTGTGTTTAATTCTTTTTTACATCTCTCGTCCCAGATTCAGATCAAGACCAAAAATGTAGGATATTTCCAAGATAAGATTTTATATACTTCTGATTGTCGTTGTCTATCTACATAATCCAGTTTTCCAGTTGTTGCTGCAGTATAAAATAATTTACTGGCAAAACTCGGTTAGCTATTAGCCACCGTTATTTGTGATCGTGACGAGTCCTCGGTATTTTTCTGCAAAATACTGTATTACATTAATGCCAATTTTCCGTATCAATGGTGTGCTGTTAAATTGACTTAATTTTTAAAAAATTCAGTTTCATACACGGAAGGAACGGAAGGATTTTTTTAACATCGCAATGGACAAGATGCACTTGGTGATGGAGAAACCGGAAGTCTTCATTTATAATATACCTTTCCGGGAACAACGGAAAACGAGTTATTTGCGGCGGTAAAAAGAAAATCTTTGAATTTACATTAAGATAATTAAGTAACTTACAAAATTAATATGAGCAAACCGAGTGCTACTTTTATTTTTGGTGTTTGTCTGGAGAGGTTTTGGCAGTTTTGTTAATTCGTTCGTCTTGGTCAGGGACTTCTTTGTAAGTTTCTGGTCTTTGTTAACATGTTAACTCATTTCTATAGATATTAATCAATTCTGTGTATTTCTAGATCTGCCAAATGGGGATTGGAAGACCCGATTTGGGAAGGGAAACTCTTGGTTTACAAAGTTGAGTCTAATGACTGGAAATGCAAGATTCAACTGAAGGATTCTGAGGATCGGGTATTTGGAGAAGCCCAAATTGAGAAATACCCGGCAGATACTCTGCTACCCGTTGAGGACTCAAATCGTTATTTTACACTTGAAATCGAAAATCACTACGGTATACGCAAGTTATGTTTGTATTTACAATTTACAATGTTAACCATGACAGATGACTTTCAAACAATGATTAGAGCTAGAGCTAATAACGAATTGACACGGTAATTGCAATAGCTGGAAATTGTGAAGCAGAGTGCGAAGCTGAAGAAAATGTAATAAATTTCGAAAGTCTAAAGGATTTTGAAGTTGATTTTTGTTAAATATTTCGGGTTACAGGTGAACTTAAGATTGTTGGTGCCGGGTTTTCTAGAAACAAGGACTATGTTGCCTTGAAAAACACTCTCATCTCGTCCTTCAGGGAATTTAGTTTAGGAAAGACGCGAAAACTCGTAAGGGTTGTCTTTGAATTCATACTTGTTAAGCATTTAAAGGAACTACATTGTAAGAAATGAATGAATGATTCTCACAGTTAGTACTTTACAAGTTTATAGATGTTACTAGTAACTATATGTAACGATCTTTTATTTTCAGCATATGAAAAGATCTGCAATTTCAACATACCCTGTTTCATTTATTAGGTTGACCGAGTTCAGGATAATCAGGAGTCAGAAGTTGCCGAAGTGATTTTGATGGACTCAAACATGGTGAATGAATCAGCATCTGATCCAATTATAGAGGCACCCTTCGAGAATGTCTCACATGAAGAACTGGATCAAATAATCGTTTCAGCTAGTGCAACGACCGAAATAGAACCAACCTCAGAAACTGATGAGACAGCACAATTACCTACCGTGGATGGTAGTACTGTCGTGCAAGATTGGAGACCTGTGTCGAATATTACCACCAAAGAAGAGATTGTCTCGACGGATACCGCACAACAACAAGGGTCAAGTGTGGTGGAAGAGCTAGATAGTGGGACAGTTTCTGAAAGGGCTGCACCCATGTGTTTGACCTCGACCACGACAACAATTGGTACACAATTAGGCTCGTGCAATGGTGTACCTTTCGAAGAGATACCCCCAGTCAACACCTCGATTATACACGAGGTAAGCATCTCGTCCCAGCATGGGGCAGTGCCGATGACAGTTGAGCCAGAGAATGTTACAATACAGATAAAGATGGAGCAGGAAGGAGCAACAGTTCCGATACAGACTAAGTCGATGGATCAAATGAATGAGCACACTGGAATCTGGACAACGATGTCTCAACAAACAATCGTCTCAACGAACATAACACCTGTCCGGGAGATAGTCGTACATGCAAATGCTGAACCTGTCCAGTATATTACCCAAGCAGCAGCCTCGGCCGACCATAGAACACTTCCGGTAGACGTTGAAACGCCACAGGAAATATGTGCACAGATGTGTGTGCCGGTAGCTACAGCGGAAATTCCGACTGCGCAGAAGGCAGTCGTTATGAAGATAGAGTCTGTACAGGTTACACGCCGGTCAGAATATCCACTTTGTCAGGATGCCCTCTCAGAAAAACAAGTGCCTGTTCGGGGTTTGTCATCGGGAACAACAGGGTTTGTTCTGGCTCCAACCTCGGTGACAACAGCGCAAAATCCAACAACCTCTGCGAAATCAGCGTCTACTCCAAGTAAACCCTCTAAGAAAACACCGAGTAGTCAGGTTAAAGTATCGGCGAAAACTGCACCTTGCCAGAATTCAAACTTAGCGAAAAAAGAGCCCAATCAGAGTGAAACGTCGTCGAAAACTGCGCCTATGCATCTGAAAGAGACTGCTTCGAGAAAAAAAGCATCTAGCACACAGTGCCGTGCGCAGGTTAGTTCTCAGTTTCTCAGCTTGTTATTATAGTGAATGCTGTGACTCAGGCCCAAGCGCCTTATTAGCTGGAAAGCTTGTGTAAATGTCCTTGTCTGCTCCTGTCATTTTGGTCTTGTGTCTTGATCTTGAGGTTGAGGTTGATTAAAAATCGTTCGCTGAGTTAATTGAAAATCCAAAACACGGAATTACTCGAAAGGTTTCCTATGTGTTTTCTATGAATTTGCTAACGTTCTCTATTTCTCAGCCTAAGAGAAGGAGAAGTATTTACCTAGAAGAGGTAGGTGTTGCGGTGCCAAATCCCCTAAGGATTTCAGGAAGCTATCTCGCAGATGCATCAGACACACCTAACAGTGATTCAGACGAGAATTACTTGCAAGAAGATAGTGTAACACCAGATACGAAGTCAAAACCTCGTAGAAATTCTTCCAGCTCATTATTACTCGGACCTAGTATTAAGTCAACGTCTTCACATAAAATGGCGGACACGGTCAAAGCGCTGCCCGGATCGGAAACCAAATCGAAGAAAGTTGGTGAAATGCTTGATGATTTTTTGCTAATTTGAAGGGGATTAGTACTTCTCAGCTAAGCTACTGAGAAACATACGTATGTACTTTGTACTTGTAAACACATACTATACTAGCAAAAACACATTCTACTTGCAGGGTCGCCTCAGAATACGCTCAAAGAAGCGCGCAAAATTTGCGCGTCCTGATTCTGACGATGAGGACGAAGAAGAAAAGGAAAACAGTAACCTAAATAGTGAACATGAAGAAAGTAGAGTTAAAGGACTCGCAGAGGAAGCCGTGAAAACGCTTTCATTAAACCGCGATGTCGGGAACAAAATCAACCCATCCGAACATAAGAAATCGCCTGATTTTTTGAGGAGGTCTGAGCGTAAACGTAAAGTGATACAGTCTGATGAGTCCGATGACTGTAGAGGCACAGGTAATCGATACATTGTGAAAAGTGAGTTTATTAGGATTCGTCAGGCGTACAGATAGCATGTGCATTGAATTATATGTGCGCTATCCCTAATATTTGTAACTGCCTTCTTCTAGGTAAAACATGCAAGCGTTCTGCGAGTAGGCAAAGGGGAGCATCCAAAATGCGAGCAAGTTCATATTATGAATCTTCTGGGGAAGATGATAAGCACCTATAAACGACATGTACAATGCTTTGGTTAACCATACCCGAAAATTATTGTTTCTTTTTTGTTTTTTATCATGTGTACTGGTACTGTGAATGAAGTAGTGGCAAATTTCGTATTTATTTTTTTCAGATTAAGCAATACGAATGAAAAATTTTCCTTAATTGTTCCGGTTGGACTGGGACAAGAGCAGAACAATGACGATTCCCCTTTTATATCATAACTTGTACAGCAACTTCGTCCTACCTAATCAGAACGATGTGGTTGATCTATGGCTATACATTGTGTTTATAAGTCTAATTTATTTAGTCGGAAGCGTGGAAATATTAATTTGGTTAAATAGTTATTTAGAATTTGCTCCAGCCCCTGAGCAAACAAAATCGGAAGCCTCACGATTAATGATATTAACACATATAGAAAAGGACAAAAGTATGATGAATCTAAAATTATTCGTTAGGGAAATAAGTTTCTGGTTTAGTTATAGTAGAACAATAATGTGATAGAGCTAAATAATAAATACCTATTTCATGTTATGCATTAGTTTCAGTACTATATATGTATGTATCCGACAGTTTTTAAAGTAGTTCTCAAATAAACTTACTATACTTAAATTGAGCATTGAGCATTTATGTTTCAGTCATTAGTAATTATAATTATGCTTTAAAACCCCTTAAAACGTGAAAACATGTATGCTAGCTGTTATTAGCTTTTCTTAGAACTCCGATCTATTCAGTATTCAGAGTATCGGAGAAGGACATTGTGTGTCATTTTGGTTGGTTTGGTTGTAGGTATATCTATTTGCAAATAAATCACTGCTGTAGTCTGATTGCATATCGCGAAGCTCGTGGCTAAAATTAACCTGGAGCTACTATCACATTTTGTTCTGCAACTTCATTATCTACAATCAAAAACTGCTTGTAGCTACTTGTCAACTCCGTTTGTTTACAGCACTCCAAGTGCGAGCACTTGTAATATGCATTTTATTTAGATAATAATATGCGCAATTGGCCCAACAGGGAAACAAATTTTATTATGGTCACCCCGTCTGCAAATTTCATTGTCTTCTATAATTACGTAATATATGGGTTAGGGATCGATGATACCCTGACGTTGGTTTGATTCAATTGTAGCAAGGTGTGTGCGATGACGTGATTTCATTATATCTATATATTTGTTTGTTTACTTTCCATCGACGATAAGCATCACCCACACCTAAAACACATACATATGTAATGACTATTACAATTCGGCATGATATTCTCGGGTGTAAATCTGTATTTGACAAAAGACGCATTTTATTTATACTTACAAACAAAGCAGGGGACAAGTTCACGTTTGCACCCAAACAGACCCACACGTCAAGAAATTCTGAGTAATCTATCCCCTTCAGCTTATCCATTTATTAGCCCGGCGGGTATTCCGTGGAAATGTCATCCAATTGTAGTAAATTCGCACAAGCATGATTGTTGTAGCGATGATTAAAACGACCGGATGCAGTTCGGAGAAAATGTGGAACTTTCCACCAACTGATCACTCTGATAAGGAAGAATCTGGAGATTTCTTTTTAGCATGGTAGTCCGGGAGAACGAGTATAAAAGCTGCAACGAGCGTAAATGAAAGCATCAAACGAATTGTCTCCACTATAGCAAGAAATCGTACCCTGCTGAAAACATTTTTCAACAATTACTTCGATTTCCGATCTCCATACAAAAACAAATATAAAACCGCCATGTCTGTCGTCAAAACCGTTGCAACTTTCCTTCTTGTTGCCGCTGTTGTCAGCTTGGTAAGTTTTTCCCGTCATACATTTTGTGTGTTTCTCTTACATTTTCGTAATTTCAGAACTGGAAGCAAGAGAAATTTGTATTTTTTTTTGCAGAACTTCGACGCCACTGACGCTCGTGGATTGACTGACGGTGGCCAACAAATTGCCGAATCGGCCTCGGGGAATCCAACTTTGGCGGAAAATGCCAAGCCTTCGGTCTCTTCGGTGAATGAGGGTCCTTCCCGGGCTTTCAGCTTCAGTTTAGAAGAACGATGCCGATATTGTGGAGGATTCAGTTCTACCCAATGCAGCCGATTATGCGGTTCCCTGGGCTATCCCTATTACTGGTGTGCATCTTGTGATTGCATTTGCCACTGGGGCTGAAGACTAATTTTTGTTTCAATTTCCTCCCGAACTATTGCGATTGTCTGACTTTTTCCCCAGTATTAACTTATTATTTACTTCCACGTGTACATATGTACAATCATTTTTTGCATTGGTGCTGAACATGGTTTAAGAAAATAAACGTGAAAACATACATATGTATATTCAAACCAATAATATGGGAGCTCCATCTCTCATTTAAAGCTTGATACAACTTTTAAAGGTAATTATCTCTACAACCTTAATAAGATTTGTCGTATCAATTAAAATATCAGATTGGAGAGGTACTGCTCTCTCCAGAGATGATCAGCATCAATTCTGAAAGCTGTGAGTTTGGACTTGGCACACACACACACTCACACAAATACATAGGTACACAACACATGTATTGTAGCCATTTGTAACAGTTTAAGTATTTGGGTAGATACAATCATGAAAAAATAGTTTAAAAATTACAAATAGCCATTTAATGGGTAACTATATATTATATACACCTCATTTGCCTCATTATAATTAAGAATCAATCAATTTCCACAAGGTTCAAAAAATTTGCATAGGTATACATTAGTGGATCCTGCAACCTCTTGGATGATTCTGGAGTTAATCTATTCCTGTATATCACTTATTGTTTGCATTATAATGCATACAATTATATACATATGTATGTGTATATAAAAATAATACGTGATTTATTTTGCATGTATTTTAATACGTGCTTAAAGGATTACCTGCGACGTCACCGCCAAAACCGCCAAATAATCTACATCGCATCCTATCAAAAATTTGGAAAAAATGCAAAATAAAAGTTTCAGTGGTGTAGTTACTAATTACCTATATAAATATGGATTATTCATGGAAGTCTCTGGTTGATGCAATAATTTCATACTCGTAAGCAACAAACGTATTTTTTAAATATTAGTCCAATGGTCATAGGATCTGTTCTCTGTTGTCTGGTGGCGAGGAGGAAGCTAAATTAAAGTTATATTATTATTTTGAAGGTATTTTTATAACATGGTGGCTGTGTGACCGTAGTTGAAATTGAAACAAAAGTGGCCAGCCAGGCTGGATCCAGCGCAGTTTGGACCAATGTTACCACATCGATATTAGAGAAGAGGAATATAATACAGAATTTGGTCTATTAACCTTTTGAGATGGACACCAAGGATTTGTTTGTTCAAAAGTCGGGGGTCCGTATGTACACTTTAACATCCGGGCAGCGGCCTGAAAGAGACTATTTAGAAACGTAAACCAACACATACAAATTCAAGAGTCGCCGGAGCGCCGGACTGCTACATTTTATTTTCTCGGGCGGAAGCCCAATATGTACATATATAGTAATTTTTACCCGTTTAAGTGTATCATCAGTATGTTTTAGTATTTCATGATTTCAATTATATTCCATTAGATTCATAAATTTTCCTATCTAAAATCTATCCAAACGAACGCAATCACCCTGTAATACCTTAATGGCGTTAATGGTAATTAATTGTAATATTTCCTATATATGTAAGGGCATAAGGAAAAATTGTATATTTTCTTTGGCAGTGATTCCTGTTGGATAAGCTGGATTCAAAAAGAGGGGAAATTTCTCATTTACAAAGCCGACTTTGGTTGTCACGTCCAACTGGTGGATGACACTGGAAGTATTTATGTGGAAACGCAGATTTCTGAGTATCCGGGAAATGACTTAACAGCGCTGGAGAATACCGATCGGTACTTTATACTTCGGATCCGGATCCGAAAGCAAGAAGGTATTGGTGAGTTTCAAAATGAATTTTTCAATTTTGCAGTATGTGTAGGACTACCTACGAACTATTTTCCCTATTAAAAACAACAAAAATCTTTTGGAGTTCCGAAAAAAACAATTTCAGTACTATTATTTACTTAATTTAACACAGTAATGCGTAGTTTTCTGCTTACATATAACTCAATACTTGTAATAATTGTGACCATATTGACTTACCAAATCTAGAGCTATCTCAACTGGTTGGGCTAAGATTTTCCAGTCCAGAGGATGCTGCAGCTGTGACGAACTCCCTCAAATGCTACTTTATCGGATTTGTGCAAGCGCAGAAACGAAGACTCGAGGCGCAAAATGACGATCCAAACGTTGATGCTAAAAAAATACAGTTGGAGCAAAAATCTGACGTTATCGAATCGGAGCCGGAAATGGCTGTAGCAAATGTTACAGAAGTGCCTGTTGAGGTCACGAAGGCATTGGGCCCTCCAGAGGTCGCCACGAATGTCCAGTCTCGGTCAAACGAGGATACAGAGAAAGTTCAATCTCCAAAGAGCATCCAACCTGCTCCAATCTCAAACACAACAAATGGACATTCGAACTTTGACATGCAGTTCCTAGCCCTACAAATGGGTTACAAGTACATGAAAAACAATATGTTCCAGTGTCATAAGTGTCCCACCGCCTTCGCAACCATTTTACAGATCAAAATCCATTGGGAACGCGCTCACAATTTCTATAACATTTCCCAATGCAACAAGTGCCAACTCCCATTCCCAACATGGTCTGATTATAGGATGCATCGGAATATCAACCATGGGTTTCGACGGGACAGCGGGAAGAACTTCAAACGGGAGGGGAGGCTGCAGGGTCAAATGGAACTTCTGCATCATCCCACCAATCATTTGATTATTCAGCAAATGAACCCCGAGTGGACATCCGAAAGGAATGGTCTCTTCCGATGCATGGCGTGTCCTGCGAAATTTTGGAATCAGACCGAACTTGTGTCTCATCAGCTGGTACATGGAAATAACTATGAATGCAACATCTGCGGAGGTCAGACACGATTTCCGACTCCAAGTGGCTTACAGGCCCATTACGGGACATATCATCCAAATATTGCTTTCCCTTGGGTTCATGGTTAAGTCTTACGTATGTTCATAATGTATAAATACACAAATGTTTCCATGTATCTTCGGGTTGATAATATTCCTGGATAATATTATACACATATGTAATTAATATAATACACATCTACTTGTATTTGTAACATGACTGGCATAATTTTGTTGGATATTACAGATTACAGCGTATGTAAATCATAGGTGACGACTCGTATGTAACAATCGCTATTTCACGACGTTATTAATTCCATTTCCGTATAAATGCACGCAGTGACCATCTCCGCAAAAAGCACAGAAAAAAATCACAGACCATTGTTAATCCGACGATGCTCAGTTTCTCACTGTCATTCACAATAAATTGTGTCAAGGCTTCTACTTTGATGCAGCGCAGCTGTTGGCTTTGTAATTCCTCGGAATTCAGGTGTACTATAAGTACGAAATTCACCGTTGCGGTGCAGGTCTTGAATCACTGTAATAAAGATTTCGTGGGAGATACGTATATGATGTCTGTTTGCAAATAAATCGTAAATATTAAATATAAACACGTGCACTTTGCTTCTTCGGTAATTCACTGGCGTTGATTTTTTTTCCTTTGTTAAAAGGTGTGACACGTCATTTGTTGTTTACATTTTGCATTACAATTTTTTTGCATCCAAGATCTTTTCCGCATTATACCATTATACGTACAATGCACTACAATAATATGTACATATATTATATTTAATTATCTGGTGTCAATCGGATTTCGAAATGTGACTCATTTTAATTTTACTACGTTCTGAGTTTGGTTATTGCACAAGTGCACCCAAATAAGCTTTTGACGCTTAGAAATTCTGAAGAACCAATCTCAGTCAACAAATTTCTCCTTTTTCCTGATATTCCGTGGAATTGCTATTGTTGTGGTTTACTTATGAATAATTATTTCCTGTGCACCGCATGTACACTGGAACTACAGAAAATTAATCAAATTCTGGTGCACACAAAAAAAGGATCGTGGTATTAATTTTAAGCATGAATAAAAATACCGGATGCCGTCCTAAGGAAAACATCATCAATGAACACAAATGACTACAATATACTTGATCTACATTTCTTTTATCGTCGAATCTAATTAATGCTCCGACGTATGCTTAATAAAAATTGCATAATGTTACCTTTAGATATGCAATACTTACAAATATTGTACCGAGCAGGATCTATCTTGAGTAGAACCTAACTATATACACAAATATTATGTACAGTGCAAATTTTTTAAACAGTGTATAACGTTTACATAAGTTTTTAGAAAAAGTGGATACTTTCTCCAGTTGATCGCTGTTATCAGGAAAAGTGTGGAAGATTTATTTTTTGCATGCAAACTAGATGGTATAAAAGCGACAACGGGAGTAAACGACAACATCAAACGACTAGCATCAACAAGAAAGAAAACATTACCCTCCTGAAAATATCAGCATTTACTTCGATTTCGAAACTCCAGAAAGAGCAATCCATAACCTTGAACATGTCTGTCGTCAAAATTGTTGCCACTCTCCTTCTCGTTGCTACTGTGATTTGCTTGGTAAGGCTTTTTTTTTACCGAAATAGTTTGGTTTTCACTTTTACATTTTCTGTATATATACATACCTACGTACATACAGATCAAAATTTGGCGACAGAGAAATTTATTTTATTTTTTGCTGAACTTCGAATTTTTGCAGAACTTTGACGCCACCGACGCTAGTGATGCCGATGGACGCGAAACTTCCGAATCGGGCAAATGGAATTCAACGGCGGAATATACCAAGCCTTCGGGCTCGGCGAAGGGTCGTTCCGAGACTTTTAGCCGCAGCTCGGAATTAGGCGGCCGCAGGAGATGCGGAGGCTTCGGCATGCGCCCATGCAGACGGATGTGCGGTGGCCTGGGCTATTCCTATTACTGGTGTGACTCTGACAGTTGCATTTGCCACTCGGGCTGAAGACTGATTTTTGGCTGAAGAAGATCACGGGCATTTATTTTTCGTTTCAATTTCCTCACGAACTATGTAGTGTTATAACTAACTGTCTGAATTAATTTCTTTTAGATTAGCTTATACCTTATACACACATAATATGTACATCTGCTTGTATTTAGTATATGCATGCATATATGCATTTACGATTTGCATAAATCCATGAATTAGTGCTGAACGTGGATAAAAAGAAATGTGAAATCGAATACAATAAATGTGAAAAATATCCATACTAATAAGCCGATAATATGAGATCCGTTGATAGTCAATTATACGCATCTTCATTTCTGATTGAATTAAGTTTGATAAAGAGTTGCAAAATTTGCACGAAATTATTGTGCCCGCACCTTGCGCCCAAGGAAAACCAGAACTTTCAGGGAAAACAAACATAATTACCCCGAAAACAGCAGGAAAATCGTTAAAACAGAAAAATTCCAGCGGAATTGTGAGACAAAATCCCTGGAAAATTGGGACAAAAAAAACAAATTTTCAGGGCCTTGCTGGCCTCATGGTAATTTTTAATTTTTTGTCTTCTCAACAATTCGTGCCGCATAACTTTTTCAGGAATTTTCGTCAAAATACCAGGTTTTTTGCATAGAAACCGGGGGTAAATTAAATACGTTAATTCGTTGACAGAGATACCAACTGAACTCGCATACAGACTGATTGGAAGGGGAAATTTCTCATTTACAAAGCCATCTTTGGTTGTCAAGTTGAACTGGTCGATGACACTGGAAGTATTTATGGAAAAACCCAGATGTTTAAGTACCCGGGAATTGTCCTCTTATTTGGACACTTATTTTGTCTGCGTTTAAATAAATTATTGATTAAACAATCGCGGGGGCCTGGCTCCTGGCTGAAATTAAACTGCGGCTACTACATTTTACCTTTGTACAACAACTCCATTATCTAATCCTGAGCTGATTACACTTTGTTTATTTACATTTTATACTTGTGCGTATGCGATTATGTATTTATGTGCACTGTGCTAGCAGAAAAACGAAGTATCCTGCGTGTCCAAATGCTTATCTATAAATGTAAACACATGTAGTATTGCTTCTTCGGTAATTCTCTGACGTTGATTTAATTTCCTGTGTGCAAAGGTGCACTATTGTTTGTTTGCATTTTCAATACCAATCTTTGCATTAGCACACTACTAATCTCCCCTGCGCTTTGTTTACAGTAACCGCAATATACAGGTACTATGATCTATTCGCGGGATTTCAATCTCATTTAGACATGTGGCTCCTTTCATTGTCATTACGTTCACAAGTTCATGGTTGCACCCAAATAAACATAACGTCAAGACATTCGGAATAATCAATCTCCGTCAATAAATTATCCCTTATTCCGAGGAAATGCTATTTATGTTGTTTACTTGTAATTATGTGCATGTCTATGTGCACCAGAACTGCACAGGAGGAGCACAAAGATTAATAAAATTCTGGTAAACGCGCAAAAACATGATTGTTGTAGCGATGATTAAAAAGACCGGATGCAGTTCGGAGAAAATGTGGAACCTTCCACCAACTGATCACTCTGATAAGGAAGCATCTGGAGATTTATTTTTAGCTGATAGTCCGGGAGAACGAGTATAAAAGCTACAACGAGCGTAAACGAAATCATCAAACGACTCGACTCAGCTACCAAGAAATCAGTACCCTCCTGAAAACATTTTTTAACAATTACTTCGATTTCCGATCTCCGTACAAAAACCAATATAAAACCGCCATGTCTGTCGTCAAAACTGTTGCAACTTTCCTTATTGTTGCCGCTGTTGTCAGCTTGGTAAGTTTTTCCCGTCATACATTTTGTGTGTTTCTCTTACAGTTTCGTAATTTCAGAACTGGAAGCAAGAGAAATTTGTATTTTTTGTTTGTAGAACTTCGACGCCACTCACGCTCGTGGATTGACTGACGATGTCCAAGAAATTGCCGAATCGGCCCCGGGGAATCCAACTTTGGCGGAAAATGCCAAGCCTTCGGTCTCTTCGGTGAATGAGGGTCCTTCCCGGGCTTTTAGCTTCAGTTTAGAAGAACGATGCCGGTATTGTGGAGGATTCAGTTCTACCCAATGCAGCCGATTATGCGGTTCCCTGGGCTATCCCTATTACTGGTGTGGATCTTGTGACTGCATTTGCCACTGGGGCTGAAGAAAATATGGACAATGACTTTGTTTCAATATCTTTCCGAGCTATGTACCTGATCATCTGAATTAATTACTTTTAGTATTACCTTATATTTAACTTGCGCATGTCCTTTATATGTATTTCATCTGAAGTAAATAAATTTCAAAAATTTGGATGATATTAATCCGAAAAACTCAATTTTCTGTATTTTTCTCAAAGACAGTCTGACATCTAGATCTATAGAAGCTCAAAAGTTTATTTCATATATGTTACATATGTAATAAATTACAATTGTGCAGGAAAAAGCTATGACCATATTTCTATTAGATACACATACATATGTAAATTGAATAGTTGTAGCCCGCGGAGATATGTGTTTGCTGTTTCCGTACAAAGGATTTTATTTTTTACGAAAATACGTAAAAATAATTGTATAGAACAAACATTTGCTGAGTATGTAAAAGAAAAAAGAAACCTCGCCCTGGGCGCCTTTTTTTTAGCAACTTCCCTGAAAAATTGTCTCGCGTTTCTCTTCAAAATTTGTGGTTTTAGCTACTTCCCTGAAAATTTGCATTTTTTGACGACTTCCCTGTTTTTTTGTCCCATGATATGATCATTTTTCCTGGACCCGCCGAGCTTGCGAGCATACAAATTCAAACCCTGTCTTTATGGTGTATAATACATCCGTATAAAATTCTGCTACTTAATATCCAAATTTATAATTATACATAGTGATGCCACTCCTGAAATAGTAGTTTTATTCTGTTCAAGTCGGTTCAGATTCAGATCTCATTTTAAATTATTTATAAAAGCAAATTAAATAATTAAAAAAGTACCTGAACCATGCAATTTAATTGAAATTCAATTCTTTTCGGAAATATAAACCAAATACTGAAATACTGCATTAAGAACGGGAGGAATTCCTACCAAAAATCGTTGCAAAGGTATTTCTGAAGCAGCTCAAGTGCACATCGCATCCATGAGGCGGATGAAATGATACACCTATTAACGTCCTTGTGGGAAAGTACTTCTATCTGAATCGGCAATCACCTGTATATCATTTGCTTTCCCGTTCCATATTAATGTCAACAGATTGTATTCTGTGCAACGCATTAATGAAACACCCCCAAAATGAGGAGGAGGAAATTCTGGCTGCAAAATATAAAATTGCAGACAGCAAATATTAATAATGTCTCCATTTTTACGTATTTTTGATTTCGTTGGTGTAACGAAGCTTGTATTTGCTGGAATGTTTACGGATAAAACGGTAGAGTCCCGAAGCGTGACACGGGTTTTATACTGTACTAAAGATAGTTCAGCAACGTGCACTCGCGAAGTTTAAAAAAATAGATAACAGACGCTTTTTTTGCAGATAAATTCACAAACCCCGCAAAATATTGGCGACCCGACTTTCTAAAGACAGATTCAAATCAACGAACATTCTATAATAAAACAGATATCGTATATAATCACGTAAACTCTCATCAAATGTCTTTTATTATTTGCATAGCACGGGATTTTCACGATGTCTTACAGTTCAACGGGCAATTAAATACAATAATTCACATGTATACATACTACTTTACCCAGCATTATTAACATTATTAATCTCCTTTAATAATTGTCAAAGGTTATCTTCCAGATGAGCTAAGCATTCTATCACCTGTGTTCTTCAATATGAGAATAAATATACAAATTACATTTTATACAAATATATAGTTGAAAAGAGGTGTGAATTAATACATTTGACAGAGAAAAGATAATGAGCGCAAAATATTAACTTAAAAGCGTTCTCAAAACGATGAGATAACAAAAACAAATTATTGCTACATGGCAAGCAACAGAGGAATCTAATTGTAACTAATAAAACGAAAAATTTAATTATGGCGACATGGCGAGCAACAGAGGAATCTAATTGTAATTAAAAATTTCATTATTATTGTCGAATCACAAAAAAAAGGTGGTATTTAACTTAAATATATACGATTCATGCTGCACAATTATAGTCTATACATCTATTTCAGAGTAAAATCCTCCAAAACCACGTGGGCAAATTTTACCCACGTTGGTTAATTCATTACAATGGAAATTATTACACACTGTCTTAGCAAATAATCAATACTAAATTCTATTATAACTCCGAACAAACTAAATTCTATATTCATATAAAGATCAAACTACACACTTACTCGAGGAAAAAAAAAACAAATTGGAACGGGTAAAGAAACGGTTCCAAAAATGGATGCCCTTTCACGAATGAGCAAGAGCCGTGGGAAAAAGTGGTCTGATGGCTCCATCCATTTCCGTGGCCAATTGATTTGTGGGCAAGACACTGTGACTTCGTCCACCAATTTTGGCTCCACAATCCGGACACAAAGTCTCCTCTGTGACCCCACCACATTCCGTGACGACATAAATGTGCTTATTTTCACATCGGAACCATCGACCAGCTGGACTATCCTGGACATTGGGGTCAAATGCATTGATGATCTCTTTACGTTCCTTGTCCGAAATATCCAGACTGAATTCCAAGTATCCATCCAGAATCTGCGGATCGAAAAAAAAACAAGTAAATTACACGAAGCCACACATAATTTTCAGACATTTAAATTAGTGATGCCAAAGTGTAATTTTTGCGTGAATAAATAAATTTTTAACACCTTGGAGGCTTGTTGAAATAATTCCTGGGCAATCGTCGTATAAGGACCTGCAACGGTAACAACATTAAAAGCAAATGTAAATGCTTCCTGTGCTCTTTCATTTCGCATCAACAATTTCACGGCCGTTGGCTGACCCGGACCACGCTTCTGAAGGAGATGGGTCATATCGGCAATCCGCTCATTCTCCCAATACAAACTGTGCATTTCAAATGGTGTTAATGGCCAGGATGTTTCGAGGAGAAATTCTTCGATGCAATTGAGGAACGTCCTCAGGTCGACGAAATCCGCTTCTGAAATGTCGTTTTTAAGCATACACACAGTCGTTGCCATATCCCGGTAAATTTTTGCTACAAAAGCCATCGTTTCCGCTTCTTGAAGACTCATCTACATTGTTATAGAATGAACGAGTATGATCAATTATATAGATGCGTAGCTGGTAAAAACATACAACATTGATGGGAATATACCTAATTAGAATTGTTATACTGATAACAAAGCTAACTAGAGTTAAATGTATCGAGCAAAAAAAATCTTTACATGTCGAAAACGTTTTTTCCCCAGACCAGGTTCATTGGAATTGAATAAGAGGGACACAATTCGTTGGAATAATTCGGGAAACAGGCTCTTTTGACATTGATTGTAACTCATGGTGTAAGCCGCCTTCTGTTGGGACTGATAAATCTTAATGGCATCCCCGTTCACCCTCTTCCTCACGAGGTTCAAGTCCAATTTACTTTCGTAGAGAGCGTCACCGAATCTTTTGCAGGACCGAATCCACGTCTGACAAATCGGGCAGCACAGGGGCACAATCTGACTTTGTGCCCGGGTAAGACGAATGTATGGGACAAGACCCTCTTCATCAATCGTATGGCCACAATCCTCTAAGAAAATAAATCTGAAACAAATATACACAATTAGTGACGCAAACTGATTAGGCAACTTAATTTTTTTTAGTTAACACAAAAAACAGCAGGTTAAAGCGAAAAAGAGATCACAAATTAACTGTCAACATCGCCACGTCAAATGTGGGCTCAATATCAGCACTCACAAATTATTATTCAGAATCACATATATTATTATTTATAACGCACAATTGTAATCACAGGAAAGGATTAAAACGCTGAAACAAATCTACACACCTGTCCATTTGAGGAATGTCACTTTTTCCCAGAAATTCGTTCTTCAAAAGCTCGTCCTGATCACAAATAGTACAGAGTGGCGGGCAGGGCTCGCCACAGTAGCCGGCACAAGAATGACCGCAATCCAGCCTTTTGGGACAATGAAAGCCACAAGGAAGCTTATTACAAGGTTCTCCACATTTAGCCGTACATTTCCCATGAGGACAGCTGTATGTACAGGATTTCTGTAAACACAAAAAAATGTGGATTATTTAGTCTCACATTTCCGACTTTTTCTGCCTTATTTCGGAACAAGTTTGCGTTTTTAAATGATTTTTTTTAAATAAACGTTACCTCGCACGGAATACAGGGCGAGCTGCAAGGATGTGAACAATGTCCGTGGTCACAATAATACTCACATTCTTCCGAGCAAGGTGGGCATGCGTAAGTGCAGCGACTTTGGCACCTGTAAAAGAGTTACATTATACATTATAGTGTTCGTATACGTATAGCTATATATAACATCATTGGCAATTATGTAGCAATTTAATTTTTTATTAATTACTGGCAGATACATATAAGATTTGAGAAGTTCCTTAATTTAAAATTAGTTCATTAATTTTTAAATCCTGTAAGTACTTACTTGTGCCCGCAGAAAAGGACCTTCCTACATCGCTCCTGACACGGCTGGTGAAAGTTTCGCTCGAAGCAGATCTTGCAGACGCCAGTACAAGTATGACCACAACCGCCCTGGCTAGGATCGAAATAAAATTTGCAGATCTCGTCACAGAAATAGCCAGCTTGACCAGGTGGGACTTTGGCCGCTCGGCTACAGTCCGCTTTAATGCTTTTGTGACCACAATCCGACAGATCGGATATGTTCACAATCTCCTCACAAGGGAATGCCTCTTCCGATTCAAAACATTGATGTGTCCATTCGTGGCCGCATGTTCTTCTGGTTGTCACGATTTCCTGTCCAAGACACAATTTATAATTTAGATCATGGACATGTTGACGATGGAATATAGCTTCCTATTATCATTACATGATATTATCTATTTATTTATAGCTATACATCAATACATTCGAGGTTCTCCTACTTCGAGGTTTGTATATATTTATTATTTATGTTTTTATATTTATATTTTTATCATATGTATGTATATATTTACACATTATACTTGTTTACCGTGCAAGGAGGACAAGAAGTTTGCCAATGGAGCCCACAAAATCCATCACAGTGATGTCCACACTGTCGTCTATTGCATTCCTTCCGACAATACTTATTTTCGGGCCAGTCCGTTTGATAGCAAGGGATCTCCGTGGCGTGTCCAGAACATCCGGCATAGGAAAGCTCAATGATTTCCCGGCAAGGAGGACACTTCTCATGGCAAGGATGCTCAGCCCGACATTCGTGTCCGACTCTCTGACACGATTTGGTGCAAGCACGACAAATCTCTTGTAATTTCCCTCTCATCTCCTTACAAACGGCAATTACCAGGTGACCACAACGTTGTCTACGTTCCTGGCATTGCTCCAGGCAATTCTTCCCCGCATTTTGGGAGCCATAATGTGCGCATTTATAATTTAGCTCGCAGCCCTCTTCATTACATTCCAACGGCTTGGATTCTTGGCAGCGATACTTGGCCAAATGGCCACAATTTGCCAGGGTCGTCGTCATCAGATTGGTACAGGGAGGGCAAGGTATGTGAGGATGACAGAGCTTGACACAAGGGTGATTGTGTGGACACATTTTTCCACAGGAACGGAAGCACAGGGCATTTTGATGGTCCTGGAAGTGACATTGGTTGGGGCATAAATGACCGCAAATGAGATTGTGCCCACAAGATTCGAAGCAACCTCCATGATGAGGGAAATCCAGGAATGTCCGCATCTCTTGAATAGTACCGTGCAGGAAGCATTTGATTGGCAGAGATGCTCCAATGAGTCTTTCCGTGGCCAGGGTCTGGACCATTATCTGGAGTTGGGGGTCAACGGCCAAAAACGCGGCAGAGCCCAAGATGAAAACTCCACACCTGTATTTTCATATTCATTTACATTATACGCTATCCCAACTGTCTTTTTTTTTTCAGGCAAAGTTTGGTACATTTTTTTATACAAAGTTTGGTGCATTTTTTAATACAAAGTTTGGTATATTTTTTTCCATTCAAAGTTTGGTATATATTTTTCTATTCAAAGTTTGGTACATTTTTTTACTCAAAGTTAAATTTTTTTCGCTAAAACTTACACTTTTTGTTGCAAAAATATGTGTAAAGAACGTATTAATTATACCTGACACGCTTGATAGTCTCATTCAAGACTTGGGAGAATTCCGTGAGTCTGCCTTGACGAATGGCGAAATCCTCGTCCTTGCGCTTCCCAACCAAAACTATCAGAATCTCCGGGCGGGAGGGACTTTTGCGGAAGTCCTTGAAAACTCCCACTTGGTTGGTTGGGATCGTTTCCAATTCCATCAGACGCTTCTGAATACCAAATCAAAAATTATGTTTGAAATTTGAAAAAATATTGTTTTACATTTGAAGGTCTTTATAGTTGATAAAAATGGCCAACATCAAAAGAATTACAGAATGAATGTTAGGAAATTCTGCTATTCGATATCTGCATGAACAGATGATATATCGATGCTTACAAAATCATGCCTGATCCATTCACTGTCACTGTGCAGTAAAACACAGAAGTGATAATAAATATTAAATATATTATCTCAAACTCTGATCTGAAAAGGTTTTGATATTGGGGGAAAGCTAAATGGTATTATGGGGAAATCTTTTGGATTTGTATTAAGGAAAAATAATATGTTCATTTTGAATTCACATTAAGGAAAACTCAACTGGTCATTTTGGCTCTTACGGACAGGAACCACATTAGTTAAACAGTTTGGATATTTCGGATAAGAAACAAATCATTTGGTTAGTGACATTAAGAAAAAATCAGTCTGAATGCCTTTAACCCTCGGACAAAGTGAGTTTGGTCAGAAATGTTGCTTTTTGGCGCAGTGATGTAAGAAATGTGTATGCGTTATGTGTTTTAGAAAAAACAAAATATTTGAAAATAATTGTCGTGTTTCTAAAAAATAAAATCACCTCCATTTCCAAGCTTTGAACGTCAGTAAAGGTCATCACAAACAATCCTTCCTTGTGATGATCTTGCATCCTCAGGTATTTGAGGAGTGCCACCGCGAATTTGGGGTATTTGTTGACCTGATTGGACTGAAAGAGAAAGACATTCCTGAACATGCCCTTGACATGATTGGTGTGCCACTTGGGGTTCATGAATCGCTGGATAGGATGATTAATCTCCATCTTGAATGTCTTCAAACATAAAAAATATTGAATTAGGTAAATACACAATTTTTTTTAGAAAATCAAGTTTCAACTAATTTAGTGCCGCCATAAAATCGTTTATACACAAGAAATGATGTTTAAATGATACACGTTTATGATACTATTTTTTCATTTCACACAATAACAATTGTAATTTAGCAAAATTCGGAAACATTTAAAGGTAAACGTCGATCTCAACCGGAAGAAAATAGAACCGAAAAGCACGAAACAATTATTTTTGAAACTGACCTTGTTATGTCCTATCCAGGATGCCGTTAGTGTCACATGACCCCCCGACTTCCCGCAGATGGACGTCAGCAGTGCAAGGGCAAAATTACACTTTAAACAATAACTAATCAATTTACACCCAAAAAAATACTTTGTTACAACACGATTCCAAAATTTGAACTGACCTGCACCAGAATTCTTCATGGAATATAGAATAGAAAATCTTTTACGAGTTAATCATCGCCAGTTGGAGCTTGCCCCTTGGATAATTTATCCAGGCCTAAAGCGATACAAAGGGGTCATGGACGAATCAGGAAGGTGAAATTGGTCATTCCAGATATGGAAGAGATCATTGAATTTCCCAAACACTCCAATAATCCTTGCCCGAGGGAGCTTTCCAGAGAAAACACATTATTGGCTGCCATTTTTGAAACTCCTTCCGTATATCTATTATAATATGACCTGGAGGAAGGGAGTGTGAAAGTAGACTGAAGTTGATGGTAAATGTGACTGTTACTTTCGAGGGTATAACTATATAATTTGATCATCTCCCCGCGGCCATAATACCTATATAAATTGATCATCTCCATTCCGCGCAAAGAGGAAAACAAAAGAAGTGATGATCAATTTGTGTAATTAGGTCCTGGTGGGGACGATGAAATTATTTTTACTACACCGCTGATATAGCATAAATTAAATGCACCCTTTGTCCATATTTTTGTCGTTAGCCGCCTGCGCACCCAACTTTCATCAAAAATAATGTCATTACATACAAATCTTTTGAAAATGAGCGTTGGATGATTTTTCAGGCGTTAAATGAATTTTTCTGTCTGTATTTATGTACGTAATAAGTTTTGTCAGTATTGCCTTCCTTCGACGATCCGTGAGCATCGGAATGATCGGAAATCATCTTTGCCAAGCTTCCGGAAATCATGCGCATTGATTGTTTTAACCGCTTTGATACATGATCGGGAGGCATCTTTGTAAGGTTCAACACAGAATTTGAGCGTAGCAGCAGCAATTTTTGGTTTGACCCCGTAGGCAGAATAAAAAGAAAGTTGATTTAATCATTTTGATGTGTCATTTTGACATTTTGTTTTGTTAGCGTGGAGAAACTGCCATTGGACACTTCTATTGGATTGACGATGTTATATATTTGCAAAAAAATTCTCGGTAATTTTTTTTTCTATACACAGGAGGGTTTCGTTATGTCAAGCTGGTTAATCGTAATTTGGCACTGAAATTATTTCGGCTGCTTTTCTGCACGTCCAAAAATATTAGCGTACTAACTTACTACGGCTTTTTATAGCTTCAACAATCAAAAATTATAAGAATAATTATCACTTTGCACATTAGAAACGCCAGGGAATTTTAGAAACATTGATAAGTAATTCTAACACTTTAGTCCTGCCAAAATCTGTTGGTCATGCCATTGTTATTAGGTTGGCGGGTGGCGATGATGATTGGTCAATATTCAGTCGGCCGTCGGTCCTTGTAATATTGTAATGTTCTTTATTAAGCGGAGCTTGGAGTGTTTATTACAGGAAATATTAAGTAGGACCATCTACCAAAGAAGCGTAGTATGGTGTACGACAACAATACTGGAAGTGAACTGTACTGGCCCAAGTACAAGTTGTACAAATACATATTCACAATTGTTATAAGGATAATGTACATACATATTTCTGTATCTTCATTATTGTAGACCTGCCCATATTAAAAAAAACGGCATTAACTACACAAATTGTAGTTCGAGATTCTGGAGGAAGGTCTGCCCATTGCGATACAGTATGTCAGATGTGAGGGGCGGACAAGGATTAGGGGTCAGGCTGAGAAATCCGGTTTTCAAGGTTTCGAAAAAAGAAGGACGAAGGTCTTTCAACAGGTCCATCTAAAAAAACGCAAAAGGATTTCTGAGTTTTTTCAAAAATTGTCGTTTTTATCCTAAAATGTGTTTCCGACTTAGAAATGAGTAAATGGAGATTTTAGGTTATATTTCTGATGTTACTTGGTCAAGTCATGTGACCGAAATAGACCGAAATTTTTTTGTGCAATATTTTGTTTGTCCTTGTCTTGTTTGTTTATTACCCTTTCGAAGGCTAAATAAAGCGGGGGAAGAAACGTGTGGCGAGAAAAGTTGCTACTAAAAGTCTCGGAATTTCCGTGCACGATATTGACCCCTTCGGACTGGGCTTGGGTACAAAAGCAAATATTGGCCCCGTCCATCCCTGTACAATTGTGCTGCCACTTCCAGCCACAGTGGATCCAATAGAAATTGTAGCTACAGCTTAGTAGGTGTAATT
>JAQGBT010001808.1:0-28574 GCA_034698585.1 Disparrhopalites patrizii | reverse complement strand
TCGTTATTGTCATCGTTATTGTCATCGTTATTGTCATCGTTATTGTCATCGTTATTGTCATCGTTATTGTCATCATTATTGTCATCGTTATTGTCGTCGTTATTGTCATCATTATTGTCATCGTTATTGTCATCATTATTGTCATCATTATTGTCATCGTTATTGTCATCGTTATTGTCATCGTTATTGTCGTGTGTTTGTCATCGTTATTGTCATCGTTATTGTCATCATTATTGTCATCGTCATTGTCATGGTTATGGTCACCGTTTGTAAACGGCTTTTGAGTTTTATTTTTAAAATAAGACTTGACACATTTAAATGTACTTAATGCAAAATTTTAATTTGTCAGTTTCGCAATGGAATTTAAAAAATTATGCATGCAAATAAGCTATTAAAAATAAATGAGCAGAAGCTAATTGTTAGGAAAAGAATTTAGGGAGGAATAAAATGTCTGCGGAACTTCTGCCCGACTACGACTACACGACTCCTTCGGGGGCCCTGGACTCAGATGAGCACATCGCCAGGATCGGCGATGAGTTGCGTCGGCAGAGGGAGTTCGAGAAGAAACATCGCCATCCCGATGTTCACGTTATTTACTCCTTCGAAGATGTACCAAGGAAGAATTTGCGCTATTACTACTACAAGAGCTTGGAGGCCGCCGTCGTTCACAAGTAACGTACAATTGACTTGGACCTTCCCTTCAAATTATCCTGATTCCTGATGTATTAATGGGATTCATTTATTGAATTAATTAATTATTTTAATTAAAATGAAATGAAATGATGTTTTTTGATCTCCGATAGCAGAATCCCTAAGATCATCATTGAGCCGTCGACGTTGGGCGTGCGCGTGGGGCAATATTTGAACATTGGCTATTACATGCATTGGGCCTGCATCGGCACGGGACTTATGGCCATTGTCCTGGGCTTGACCTTCCGACACAAAACCTACACAATTTATTCCTTCGCCATCTCCTCTTGTGTCCTTCTCCATGCTTGCAATCTCTACTACCGAAATTTGCCTTTGGCGTATTATAAAGTAATTCAATCATCCTGAAATTTCACTTACTCAAAAGTTATTTTTTAAAAATTACATCCTATTAAGATATAATTTAAAAAATCCGCTAACAGTGGATCTAATAAGGGACCTTGTCGGTTACTTAATTTTTAATTGGAATTTCGCATCGTAATGAAGCCGGTATTTGCAAATTCTTACTTGTATAGTCGAAGCATCCCATTGAAATAATAGCAACTTAAAATTTAAAATTTAAAACTTTAAGGTTCGTTTAATCAAGGTCCCACTTAGCAAATTCGTAATTGAAGGAATACTGTATCAATGAATTCAAAAACTCACAATGAAAATTCGAAAGTATAGTTGGAATTTCAATTGTGATTAGCCATCAAGTTTTTTATAGACAAGATGACAAAGAACACTGTATGCTAACCAAAATCGGTAGATTTATAGTTAAAAACTTTGAAACTTGAAATTGAACATCGTGCCAAAATTAATATTCGCAAATTGACTAGAAATGATAAGAAGAAGGAAGCCAAGGGTTCGATTCTGAATCGAGATTCATTCGAATTCAATTCAATTCAAATACTGGGAAATTCGATCCGATTAAATGAAAATACTCGAAAATTCGATTTGATTAAATTGAAATACTCGAAAATTCGATTCGATGAAATTCAAATACTGAGAAATTCGATCCGATTAAATGAAAATACTCGAAAATTCGATTCGATGAAATTCAAATACTGAGAAATTCTATTCGGTTAAATTCAAATACTAGGAAATTCGATTCGATTAAAATCCAATACTGGAAAATTCGATTCGATTAAAATATACATGAATCGAATTAAATACATAATAAATTCGATTCAAGATGTGAATCGGATCGTATAACTTAACTGAAATATGACTCATTCGATCGATTAATTAATTACAAATAATATTTCGAATATTCTCCCAAATACGTCGTAACGAAATTATTTTTTGGGATCGGTTGTTACATGTCTCGATTCAAATCAATGGCCTTGAATAAAATCGAATTGAATCGTTTGCATTATGGACCGGATCAAATTGCGCATTTTGACCCGACTTTCGAAGCGGATCCAATACATTTTTAATCAAGTCGGATCATGGCCATGGCTGTATCTCTTATAGCGAAGAATCTCATTGTAAACGAAATGTCTTGCGCAGTACGTCAGATCGGGCGAGATGCAGGATTGCGTGGAGATGCTCAATCCCAAAGTGACTCTCGTCACAGATTGCCCAATCGTCCTCGTCCCCTACAATCCAATGCGCCGGCGCGTGTTTCATAACATCGTGGGCTGTGCGGCGGGAATCATGATGCTCACTCTCGTCATCCGGGGCCTTCCTCCAATGCTCTGCCGATGTTCTGATGGCGTTATCCCCAATGTCGTCCGCTACGAAGGAAATCTCTTTGAGTTTTTCTAACTCCTAAAATTTAAAGCGCTTACGTAAAAATGCCCGCGCAATATTTGTGATTATTTTTGAAATCTGACAGTCAAAGTACCCATTAAAAACATTTTTTAAGTTTCCATCTAAAGGTTCCAACAGTTTTATTCCCTACAAACATCACACATAAAAGGCTCTTGACATAGTTAAAGCAAGATGTTGACATAAAAATAAAAAAGACACTATAAAAAAAATTAGGCGGTATAATTCAAACAGCAGCGAAATCCAGGCATTTGGTAAATGACGTGGTGACGCAAAAACATACTAAAAAGTGTACAAAACGGATTCAAATGCTAAGATGGTCCAATTCATCGATTTTTTCTATGGCCACTGGATCCATATGGTACTGTCCGATGTCTCCCGTGACGGCTCCGGCGATAGTGTCCATCACGTGGTCTTCATATGGGCCAATCCCCACTGTGTCTAGGCTGGACCGTTTTGACGCAGGTGTGAGGGCGCCTCCGTGAATGTCCTGGCTGCATTGTTATTAGTTATTATAGACATTGAATTAGATCAACCAAAAAAGATAATTTTAAAAAAAATCATATTTAGTGTAAGCAAACTTATGCTTTTGCAAAAAATATGCTTTTACCCCAAAACATTATGATTTAAAAATTATGCTTTCACTGGAAAAAATTGTTTTAAAAATTATGATTTTACCGGAAAAAATTATTTTTTAAAAATTACGCTTTAAGAATTAAGCTTTAAGAATTAAGCTTTATAAATTATGCTTTCAAAATGAAGTTTTACAAGTTAAGCTTTAAAAATTATGCTGTAAAAATGACGTTTTAAAAATAAGCTTTAAAAATTATGCTTTTTATAAACAAAAGTGTCGACTCTCTCTATAACAGCGCCCTACATTGCCGCTTATAGAGACGATTCGTTATCGAAAACAGATATTTCCGTGTTAACCATACGAGAAAGTTTCTGAGGGGAGAGTTTTTTTCTGCTGTTATAGAGGGGGAACAGTTATAAGGGAGACCGTTGTAGGGAGCATTTACTGTATGCTTTTGCCCATATAAATTATGTTTTTTATCCTATTAAAATTAGGCTAGTTATTGATTGATATATACATACATACAAAAGCATGCTGATTTTGAGGTCAAAATCAACAAAATCCAGTAATTGCGTGTCTTTTCTTGCACAAAATTGAACTTTTTTACATTTTCTGAAAAGCTATTGTGAATTGTGATCTCAATTTTTTAGGGTTATACGTTTATGGTTTTTTCGAATAATGTGCTTTATTTTTGTGTTAACATCGCTCTTAAAGTGCCCAAAACTAACTTAGAATGGCATGAAAAACAAAGTTTATTGCGATTGTATTTTTTATGTTTTTGGCTTGCCCTATTCAAAATACACACATATATGTATGCAATTGTTTTCTTACAAAAGTGAAGAAGGGAAAAACATGCTTACATGAATCGAATGAGACCTTCCGTCTTAGTGAAATGTTCTTTGGACTTGGGATGGTCAAACATTTTCATGCCCATATGTAATATACGAACTCGTACATCCTCCAGTCCCGGGAAATCGTGGAGGATCTCTAGAATTTTCCCTTTACTCTGAGCGAAATTCATCACGAATTTCTCCAGCATGAGAATGGCTATCTACACAAATGCAATGTACATCTCAATCAATGTCTCAATCTCAATCAATGCAATCTCAATCAATGCAGTCAACAAAGTTGCCTCGCAATTTTGATATCAAATTCCTTCCCGTGCAAATGTGCAAGGTCACAGTGAGGAAAATTAATTCCCGCCATTTGTCAACTGTCATTCATCTTCACATGATAACGAATTAATAATAAATGATGGCAATTTCCCCGGGGGATTATTTACCTCTACTTTCTGGGAAAGAAACCGGAGTTTGAAATCCGATTGGAGGAACTCCTCAAAGTCCTCGTGGAAATCTATTCTTTTCTGCATCAGAATTTTCGTGCACAATCTCGTCCATCTCAGGATTTTGCTTCTCTGATGGAGGATCTCATTCTCCAGTCGCGTGGCTAGACGTTGCTTCCCGTCCAGGACGAGATTCAGGGTCTGGATACGGTGCTGTGCCACCTGGCACAGAGTGCGTTGTTCCTTCATTCTTCCCTTTAATTTCAGGAGATCTCGGTTCGCGTTCTTTTTCTTCACAATTGCGGCTTGAAGCACGTACTCCATTTTTTCTAGCCTGTCCAAATGAGGTGCTACACATGGGGAGAAAATTAGTTCAGACGTGTTTTAAGGCGGGTGTGAGAGAAAGCAATCAACAAACAAGGAGAGATGGACACAAAAAGCCAGTGAAAGGGGAGACGAGAAAAAAAGAAGAACAAAAACAGAGGGAAAGGCAGAGAGCAAGTCAGAAAAAAAAATTATTAGACGAAAAGCGGGTGAGAAAATAAATGGGAATGAAACGGGGAGAGGAAACAAATAAGAGAGAAAACGAAGGATACACATGAAGTATGACAGAGATTGGGAAGAAGAGACAAAATATGCGAGACAGAAAGCGAAAGAGAAACAACGCTAGGCGAGTAGACAGACACAGAAGGAAACAGTGAGACGGAACGCAAAATAGAGACGATAAAAAAATAAGGTAAAGAGAAAGCGATATCGAGAAAGAGAAAGCGATATCGAGAAAGAGAAAAATACAAGAGATCAACCAAATCAAAGAGGAACAAGAAGGATAAAACAAAAGGAAGTAGGAAAAACAGAGAAACAAAATAAAAGAGAGAAAACAAGTGATATGCAAGGGATGTGAGAGAGAGATGAAGAGAATGAAAGAGACCGAGACAGATGAAGAGAGAGAGAACAAGACAGACCGACAGACAGAGAGAGAAAGGGAAAGAGAAACAGGCATGCACAGAAACAGATAGACGGAGCAAGAGAGAGAAACAGACACAGAAACAGAGAGAAAGAGAAACAGCCAGGTAGAGGAAGAGAGAGAGACAGAAACAGAAACAGGCGGGAGAGAAATGGAGGGAAAGAGATAAAAAGAATGGAGAGACAAAGACAGAAATAGGTGCAAAAAGAGGGAGAAATAGGAAGAAAAAGAGTGAGAAAGTTCAAAAAAGAGAGAGAGAGCTAGTAAGCCAAGACACAAATCAGAGAGAGGAAGAGAAAGAGAGAAAAAGGGAGAGGATAAAAAGAAGAGAAAAAGAAAGAGAAAAAGGGAGAGGATAGAAAGAAGAAAAAAGAAAGAGAAAAAGGGAGAGGATAGAAAGAAGAGAAAAAGAAAGAGAAAAAGGGAAAGAAGGGGAGAAAAAAGACACAAAAGGGGAAAGAAGGAAGAGAGAAAGAAAGAGATAGAAAGAGAGATAAAAGAAAGAGAAAAAGAGAAAGGAGAGAAATGTGAGAAAAAGAGAGAGAGAAAAGAAAGAGAAAGGAGAGAAAAGTGAGAAAGAGAGGGAGAGAAAAGAAAGATAAAAAGAGAAAGGAGAGAAATGTGAGAAAAAGAGAGAGAGAAAAGAAAGAGTAAAAGAGAAAGGAGAGAAAAGTGAGAAAGAGAGGGAGAGAAAAGAAAGAGAAAAAGAGAAAGGAGAGAAAAGTGAGAAAGTGAGGGAGAGAAAAGAAAGAGAAAAAGAGAAAGGAGAGAAAAATGAGAGAAAAAAGAAAGAGAAAAAGATAAAGAAGGAGAGAGAGCGACAGAGAAACAAGAAAGAGAGAGAGCGAGAGAGAAACAAGAAAGAGAAAGACAGAGAGCGACAGAGAAACAAGAAAGAGCGAGAGCGAGAGAGAAACAAGAAAGAGAAAGACAGAGAGCGAGAGAGAAATAAGAAAGATCATGAGAGAGAGCGAGAGAGAAACAAGAAAGAGAGAGAGCGAGAAAGAAACAAGAAAGAGAAAAAGAGAGAGCGAGAGAGAAACAAGAAAGAGAGAGAGGGCAAGAGAGAAAACGATGATGAGAGACCGCGAAAGAGACAGAGCAAAAAACAAGCGGGAAAGAATGTGAGAGAGAAAATGAAATTGAGAGAGAGAGAGAAAGATAAAGCGAGTGAAGGAATTCTAGAGAACGTGAGCACAGGTGAATGGATCAATCAATTTTATTGATATAATAAGATGATGATGCTTTTTCCTTGTTTCCTCCCTTTCTTATTCTTTTTGATATTTTTTCCCTTTACCCACAAAAAAAGCAACTTACACGGTGGCAGTGCTGGAGTCAAGCTGTCTTTGAAATGACAGTTTGCTGCCACTAAAAGCCTCACATTATTTTCCAGGCCCACCGTCTCCTTCTGAGCTAACTCGACCTTCTGCTCCCAAGCTTGCTTTTCCCTGTACAAATACAGACGATACACGCAACCATACATACACACATTCTTGTTTCTCCAGGATTTTTTTCCTTTCTAATCCTGCACGTGAACATCATCAAGAGACCATTAGAAAGTGAAAGAAGGAAAAAAAATCCGGGAGAAAAAAATAGGGTAGGAAAAGGAACTTTTGGTGTGGAAATATCGGAATGAGGTCAGTTTGGAAGCGAAGGCGCTGGAGGAAACCAGCGGAAGTGGACAAATTCAGTTTTTTTTACATGGACAAATAATTCCCAGTTTTGTACATTTCCTCTAATCCCAACTTTGTCTAGAATTTTTCTCCTGTCACAATAAAATCACTTACTCCTCCATTCGGATTCTCTCTTTAGCGGCGGCTGTGAATGTCTCGTGCAAGGAATTGAATTTTTGCCCCGTCGTCTTGTCTTGTCCCATGCGACACACGGCTGAGTTGAATCTGTGCGGAACAAAAATTTTTGATTAGGTCATTGGGTAACTTTTTTTGAGTGTATAAAGTACATATGTACATAGTGTGAAGGATTAACACACGCAAATCTTTTGACGTCAAGGTGTCTCCGGATTTCATTGAGGTAAGTCTTGATTTTCCCAATATTCTCCCGCAGAATTTTCTCGTTTAGAAACAAGGTTTGGACGTGCAAGTCTGTCTCCAGCTTCCGGTCTTTTATTATCTATATTACAGTACGAAAGAAAAAAAACCTGAATGACTCAATTGTAGAATTTATTAGGGAAAACATGTGCATGCGCCTTTATGGACGCGCTTAAGCAGTCCAGTGCTTCCAAATGCCCCTGGAAAATAAGTATTTTCCTGGGACATTCCGACCTGGCCTATAGGGACAGTATTAATAAACTAGTGAAATTAATTATTAATAAAATAAAATAAAACAATTATTTAATTCATAATAAAATAATTAACATTAAAAAATAATCTACATATTTAATAATTTAATTTATTAACAATTCAACGTAATAATAAACTACATTCTTTAATAATTTAATTAATTAACAATTAAACGTAATAATAAACTACATTCTCTAATAATTTAATTAATTAACAATTAAACAAAATAATAAACCACATATTTAATAATTTCATTAATTAACATCAAAAAATTATCTACATATTTAATAATTTAGTTTATTATTTATTAACAATTAAACGAAATAAAAAACTACATATTTAGCCATTTAATTAATTAACATTAAAAAATAATCTACATAATTAATAATTTAATGTATTAACAGTTAAACGGAATAATGAACTACTAAAAAATTTAGAAAAATAACTAATTAATAATCCAATGAAATAATAAACTAAATAATAATCAAATGAAATAACAAACTAATTAATAATCAAATAATAAACACGTTAAAAATAAAATTAAATAGGGTAACGCTTAATATTGTATCCACTTTTCTGCAACGTTTTTATCTTTTTTTTTCTTGTGTTGGGGTTTAAGTAAAGAATTTTCAAGAAAGAATTCTAATTAATATGTATCATTCAAAAGCTATTGCCCAGAAATAATTTATAAAAATTCTCTTCACCAATTTTATATATTTAAAAAAAAATACTACAGTTCACAAATGTGGCCATTTGCAATTTGCAGGTAATTGTGACCATGACCACCTTCATCTTCAATGGTGGTAAACATCTTAAATTATGAAAAAAATATTACTGTAAGTAATTACAGGTTTAATATAATATGTAAAGTTATTCTGAAATTCTGGTTGAATTATTACGCATCCGCAAAGTCGAGAAAAAAACGAAATCAAGCAGATTATGCTAATACTTGCATAGCCCCTGAAAAACTTTGAACATTTTTTGATTTTACAATTTAATCAATTTGCTGCCGTAATTAATGAATAATATAGACAGACAGTAGTCTTCTTACTTTTACATCCTTTTCTTTCATTAGGCGTAGTTTTTGATAAAATTGGTGGGTGGTCACAATTGCCCAGTTGGCCACAATTACAAGCTTTACCCTTATATGCTTTAATAATAAATGAAAATAATAATTATCTATTTACGGGGATATGAGGGAATTACCGTTTCAAATGCAATCCGATCATTCGCTAGACTGGCCATTTGGTTGTGTTCGGCGCTGATGCGCCTTTGTATGCGCATGAGTTCCACTTTGTTCAAACAGACGGCGACTCGATCTTCCTTTAACGACTTTGCGATATCCATAATCTGTTGGTCGATACTAGAAACAAATACAAAAATGATATTACATCAAACATACATGTATTTCTTATAATGTACAAAATGCTATTTGTCTGGTTCAGCAATAAAAACAGAATCTCAGATGCTAATTCATGTTCGTCGCGCACTTGAAGCGCGAAATCAAACCTTCGACAGTTGAGATCCAGATTATCCACCAAGAGTTCGTTAGCTTTGCCCTGCTCCTCGAGGTGATAAATACGGCGCTCTAAATCCGAGACTTTAAGGCGGTAAGATCGGACATCCCGCGCCACGAAGCGCTTCACCTGCATGATTTCTTCGTAAGCTTGCCTCACATCCGCGACTCTTGCCTGACGGCGCGACATCATGTGACCGGATGAATCTCTCGTTTTGTTCATTTCGTTGATTCGATGGCGTAGCTCCGATCCATTGATTTCAGCTCGGAGAACCTTGGAACGGAAGCCGTCAATCTAATAGCGGGAAAGGAAATAATTTTGAAAATATGGCAAAAGTTACCACGGCGCGGCGCTCTAACAAATGTTCCGAAAAATTACCACAACAGAATGATCTTGCTCCAGCTTTTTGCAGTGTTGCATGGAAGACCGCGTGTCGTGGATTTTTTGGATGGCAAAGTCATTTTTCTCCGTCAATTCCGCTTGCATGACCTGAAGTTCGTGATACACGACGTTGTGCTTCGTCAATTTCTTCACAATCCGATGGGCCGTACTGATTTGCTCCTGATACAATTCTTCCAGTCCCTGGACGATGTCATTAGCATTCCGGAAGTCTCCAGTTAATTCTTCTAGTTTGGATTTTAACACAATAATTGCCGCTTCCAGGACGGATTGACGCTTTCCCAGGACGGCCGACTCCTTTTCGCAACAGTGCAAATCCTGGAGAACGCGATCCAGTTGTCGTTGTTGGGCATTGAGCTCATTTATGAGATTAAGGTGCTCACTACCCAAATCGCCGAAGAGATTCCGGACACAATCCAACTCCATCCGCCTATTCACAATCCGGCAATTGGTTTGCTTAATGAAATACTCCGTCTGCTTCATATTCTTCTGCTCCTGCTCCAGCGTCTTTTCATTGTTCCAAATACCGGAATTTACGTTTCGGATATCATCACGAAAGCCTTTATATTTCTATTGTACCGGAAAAATAGGATTTATTATAGTAGCACAAAAATCCTGGAACAAATGTCCTTATGCACAAATTGTACATAGGAAATTACATCGGCCAGATCCATCATGATGGAATCGGATCTGGATAAATTCGACAGGGAGTTACTCCACAAGGCGATGGTCTCATTTCGTTCTGCGTGTGCTTTTCGAAATTCCCGCGCGCAACGATCAAGTTGCACTTGCAGGAAATTGGTCATCATGGCGCTGTTTCTGGAAGCCTTCTCCAGCTCTATTTGCTTCTGCACTGCGTCCGCCTCCTTTGCTTCCCATTCCTTCATGATTATTAATCATTGTATTAATTACTAATGTCAATAATTAATCATTGTATCAATAATTTAATGTTAATAATTAATTCCAATGATTTATCATTGTAATAATTTAATGTTAATGATTAATTCCAATAATTTATCATTGTAATAATTTAATGTTAATAATTAACGTAAATAATTAATCATTGCATTAGTAATTAATGCTCAGAATAATTAATCATTGTATTAATAATTAATGCTGTTAAGTAATCATAGTATTTAATTAATAATTAATGTTAATAATTAATGCTGTTAAGTAATCATAGTATTTAATTAATAATTAATGTTAATAATTAATGCTAATAATTAATAATAATTAATGTTAATAATTAATGCTAATAATTAATAATAATTAATGCTAATAATTAATAATAATTAATGCTAATAATTAATAATAATTAATGCTAATAATTAATGCTAATAATTAATAATAATTAATGCTAATAATAATTCATGTGCATTTGTATTTCACATTCGTCTGCGCAAAAGCGTTTAGACAAATCGGTGGATATCTTTTCCACCTACCAATTGCGTCTGTTTATCAATTTTCTCCAGAAATTTCACCAGGCAGGTGTCGTCGGACATCTTTTCTGTCTGTTCCTTCCATTTCTCCATGGCATATTTGCTGAATTCGGATATGCTGAGGAGGTCATTGATGTCCTTTTTGCGCCTCTCGAATTCATCCTATTATGAAAGGAATTTTTTTTATTTTATTTGCAATTTGTTTTGGAAACATATTTAATTATGGAATTCCGAGGAGAGTGGAAACTTCGTACCAATTTTTGCTGAACACGCTCCCTGAGATCTCCAATAAATTTCCGGCCATTTTGCGTACTCTGTGTAAATTTTGCCCGTACTCGGCGCAAGCCGACGCAGGTCATGCCGTGACTCTTCAACGCTGAACATTTTGATTGTCGGAGTTCCTTTGAGTCACGAAATAAGGGGATAATGTTGAAGGATATAGACAACGAGGGTATATTTTTAATATTTGTATAGATATTATGTACAAATATCTGTATTACCTCCGATAGGAATAGGTCATATTGTAGCCTTTCAATGTGCTGTTTCAGTGCCACCACATGCTCCGCGTCATCATGTGCTCCCGCACTGAGCCCAAGCCACTTATTTTGTAGTTGTTGCAGCTATAGATTGAATAATTATGGTTAAAACCATTTTTTATTTGCTGGTTCTTACCAGATTAGTGTTTCTTTTCGGCTCAAGTTGAATTTGCGAGTATCAATTTTAGTATCAAGTTCAATTTCAAGTTCCAACATTTTTAGGTAGAACTCCGTACATGGCCATTTTAATTTTTTTAAAACCCTAATTTTATTAAATTAATGAAATACTAGTTAATTTAAATTGCCGAGTTCGAATTTCTGATTCTTAATAATTCAGTCCAAAACAAAGCTCAATTACGAGTTTGTCTTTTTTTAATTCTAAAATATTCTACATATTAAAATACATACGTTAAAGGAGTATTTACTTTATTTCTGAATTTCTAGCTTCTGATTTTTTTTAAACAATAAATCTCCAATATTTAGTTATTGTTATTATGAAGTGTCCTTTGTCATCTCGTCTAGAAACAACTATATTGCTAATCATATTTGAAAATCCCAATTATACTCCCGAAATCCAATTGCGAGTTCAATTTTAAAAGCATTTGCTGAAATATTTGTTCGATTACGAGTTACTAGCATGATAATTTAGAACTTGATTAAATGAGCCTAAAAAGGATAATTATTCCTCCTTGTTTTTTCAACCGAGTTCGAATTTTGTCCTTTCGACTTCAACATTCAATTCGAATTCGAAGTGCGATTTAATTCAATTTTCTAAATGGACAAAAAAGCACCGAATGCAAATGCAAATGGAGAAATGCTGACCTTGAGTTCCAGGGCAGTGTTTTCCGGGTTTGAAAGCGGGAGATTGAAGCCGTTGTTCCATTGGCCATTTCCCAGGGTCGTGAGGTAATTACTGATCTGGACGGAAGGCGCACTGGGACACTTTTTTAATGGCGGATTGTAAATGAATTTCCTATCCGCGCCCGTCTGCGTGAAGTCGCCCCTCATCCGGACCCGAGGTACATCTTCGCTACTCTTCGAATACATCGCCTTGATCCTATCACAAGTCCTCTTGCTCTTCTTCGGTCCCGAATCTCTCGCGGACATCTTCCCGGCGTTTAGGCTCATAATGATTTTTTGTGAAAATTTATTTTTATTTTGTATATAAACTTATGGAGAAAAATGTTACTGGGATAACTGACTTTGTTGTGGGTTTTTTTGCTGGACAATGAAAAATTAATACTGATGTGCTGAGTTACTGCTATTAAGATTACATGAGGAATTCCTGATTGAAGGTCTTTAAAGAATTAATTTACAACCACGGATTATTCTTTGTACTTTGCTCTTCCTTGTTACTCAGTTGCTCAGCTTTCAGCTATATGCTTTTTTTTAGTAATACAGACAATTACACACAATTCATTTTACAAAAAACTGATGAGATATTTGGACCGCTCAGGTCATTTGGGGTGACAAAAAGCTGAAGATTCCTCCTCTTCAAGTGGACATCGACTGGATCGACTGTTTCAACTTCAACTTTCAACTTCGACTGTTTATTCAAAACGTCGAAATCGAAAATCGAAACTCCATTAATACATACGAATAATATGTACTACTGTATATACAATGTATGTGCATACTAATGTACATACAATATAAAAATACAAACAACATAAACAAGGCATCCAATTGATCCAATATCCAATAATCCAATCCAAAATCCAAAAGCATTTCTCCTTCATCTTCCTCTTATCCTCTTTCGTCTGATTCTGATATCTCTCACTGATCGACTAATCGCATCGATTGAACCACAAAAATCTACAAAAATATAAGAAAATAATAAATAATGTGTCTATTTAAATGCATAAATAAATAAATATGTATAATGTATATAAATATAAAAAATATTAATGCGGGTACATATTATGTACATAATTATACTACCTACTATCCATATCCATAGAAGAGGATGATCATTTTTCTTCTTGTTTAAAAAGGCGTTTTCCCTCAAATCGATAATGGCAAAACGCCGAATGAACTTTCCTGCGTCGCGGTTGTAGCAGCGTAATTTAATTATTGAAAACTCATTTCTCGTAGTACCGAAACTTTTACATTCTGTTTTATTATTGTTTATAAATTGTGAAGTCCTTTGTCGTTTGCATTGCCTTTCCCCCTTTTTTACGTCATTCCAGTCATTCCAGTGTGTTTCTTGGTTATAGCAGTTGTCCTGAAGAAGAATGTGAATTTAAATAATTGCAGAATTTATTTAAATTTACACTTTATATTACAAATATACACTTTCTATTTTAACCTACATTTTACTGTTAGTCAGATTGTCATTTCGTGAGACATCTAATAAACTAATAATGTTATAACGTGATTTTCTTGTAGCCACAGCCACAGTGTGTTTGTTAGGAACGTTGTCTATTCAATTTTATATGGAACTGGAGAGCTGGAGGAACACAAGAGACAAGGACAGGAGAGAATATAAGCATAATCTCATTTGAATAAACACCCTCATTCGGAGATGTAAACATGGGAACGGACTGGGCCAAGAAGGGAATTTTATTTTAAATACAGTGAGGAAGGAAAATGTATCCAGGACAAGATCCTTGTGGTCCCAACAATCCAGCACGTTGACCTAACCCATTTTAGTTGAACTGACGTAATTCATCCCTCAACTTCCTGGCTCTGTGTGGGGTGAAATGGCCCGAACTACGTACATTAATTGCGTGAGTGACAAATAATTTTTTATTTATTTTAAAAAAGCAGCATCTATTTTGAAAACGTAAATGTATGTATTTTTGACATTTTATTTGAAAAAAATAATGAGTTATTTATGTCTTGTCATGTGCATTTTACATTTTTGGGGAACGAGTTCCATTACTCATTTGAGTGCGGGATTAAAAGCGTTTGTTAGTACGTATAATATGTATATAGTATAAGTATATACATATTATATTATGCGTATATGTTTTTAAATATTTATTCTACATATATATTACATGCATAATAATAACGTAATAGTGCATACATTTCTATTATTTCTATATGTAAAATATTATGTTTTGGTTAGTGTCAAACTGGCGAAATGATTGTTTTCGTGATTTTGCTTTTTTCATTAGAAGGATTAGTTCATGATAATTAACAAAGATGGCCAAAATACGTGTATTATGAAATACGTATTTAAAACATACTTTTTGTATTTTCAAATACAGATATTTTCCATATGTATTTGGTAATTTGTATTCAAATACACACGGATTTTTGGAAGTATTTTGCTATAATATGTAATTTAAAAGTGCACCAATATATTTTGTTGATTCAGTTGATTGTGCCCTAAAATACAAATAACCTTAAAAAAAATGAAACTAAAAATATAATTTATTTTTATTTTGCAATTAAAAAGCGTATTGAAAATTGAAATACATTTCTAGCTGCTGATGTATCTTGTGTACTACACAGTTTAACAGTTGTATTTCGTAATTTGAAATTAAATTCTCCGCGAGCAGCCGAGAGCCGAATGTAATTGATATTTTGTAATTAAAGCTTCCCATTCCAATTGTATTTGGAACTACAGCATTTTGGCCATCTCTGATAATTAATTTTTTAGTAATTAATTATATAATGTTATACATACTGTATGATAATGATAAGCTATAATAATTCTGATAAACGGTAAGCTGATAAGACATTTTTTATTTCATTGTTTATGATAAGATTTTGTCGATCATAAAATCACAACTTTTACAGAATCACCAAAATTATGAGTGAAATATAAATGTTTGTTTGTAAGCCTTTTATTGGGACTGTGTAAGCATGCACCTTGTAGGTCAAAGGTCATACTGAATTAACCAGATTACCCGATCAGTAATAATCAGTACAGGAAGATTCGTTGTCATAAATAAACCATCGAATCAGTGGCCCACATCGCAGATTCGCAGATCGCAGCCCCTCCATGGTGGATAATTCCGGCCATCATGACCCTGGATATGACAAAAACGCCCGGACACTCACCCCTTGGGACTACGTCATTGGCTGCGGCATTGGGTTTATCTCCGGAGGTATTTCCGAAACATGTGTCTTCCCCCTAGACAAGCTCAAAACCCGGATGGTACTGCAGGGAGAGTCAGCCTCCAAGGATTTAGCCCCAGAAAAAGGAAATGCCCTCAAGACATTGTGGTCCATGGGGAATCGGGAAGGGATCAAGTCCCTCTGGTTTGGCTTGAGTGCCTCTTGGTACAGACAATTCTTGTACGCCGGATTCGGGACTCAAATCTACCAATTCATCCGAATCAAATGGGGCCGAGACCCCGATGGAACTTTTCCCCTGTGGAAGGCTTGTTCTTCCGCGTCAATAGCCGGAGCCACGGGAGAGCTCATGGCGTCCCCTTTCGTCAAAGTGAGGATCCAATTACAGATGGAAGGGCTGAAGAAACTTAAAGGGCATCCACCCCGAGTCACGGGGGTATGGCAGGGCATTTTTGCCAGCTACAGGAAGGGTGGGCTTAAATCCCTTTGGCGGGGGGCGGTTCCAAATTGTCAGAGGTCGGCCATTGTCACCTTTGCCGGATTGGGCTTCTACGATTCTTCCAAGCACGCCCTGATCAACCAGTATGGCTGGGAGGGGAAATATTGGGTCATTTGGACGGCTGGCTTCATTTCCGGGTTTTGGGCCTCCCTTTTAGCCTGCCCACTGGAGTCCATCCAAACCAGGATTATTAACCAGCCCTTGGACGAGAGGGGGCGGGGCCTTTATTACAATGGAACATGGGATTGTTTCAAAAAGACGGTGGGGAATGAAGGGTTTGTAGTCCTCTATCGTCCCTTTCAGGCCATTTGGCTTAGAAGTGGCTCATTTGCCCTCATCTTTTGGACGTCCATGGAAACGTTGAGGGATTGGTTTGGACTACCTGAATTTTAGGCTGTATTTATTAATTACATAATATTATGTATTTAATAATTAATTGAGTTTAGTTAAGTTTAATTGGTTTATGAGAATAATACCAGGAACGAAACGAGTGCAAGCACATTGAAATAAATGGTTTGGTTTTGGTTTTTAGAGCAATAAAAAAAAAAGAGAATTAAAATTGCCATAAAAAACGGGAAGATCATCGGTTGTAGACTTTTTTCTGTAATAGGGAAAATAATTGTAAAGATGATTTGTTTATTTAATTACTTTTTGGGTGATCTGAAGAAGAGAAAGGTTCCGCCGGGCCTCTCTGTGGAAATGGTGACGGCTTCTGAAGGGAATTTCCGAGACCATGACAGCGACAAGAGTGATACGGTAAGCTCATGGGTTTGTAAAAAAAAAGCTCTTAGCTTAGCTCAAGTCTTGATCTTGATTCTTGATTTCTGATTATCCTGAAATCCTGATTGACTATTAAAAATTACATAATACGCATACATGTGTATAATACATACTTTGCGTATAGTATTTATATCTTGTATTCAGATCTGCATTAGTGAGGTTTGATGTTTATAGTTAGATACGTTTGTTTCACCCAAAATAATACGTAATACATCAGTATGATTATGATCTATGATTGTGGTTTTCATGTTTCGATTAGATTCTGTGAAGGATACATTATTTCGGTCGTCATGTCAGCTGTGAATGTTAATCGGATTAAGATATTGTTGTCCCATAATAATATATACAGATTACAGATTGAGTTGTTTCCCTATTTGTTTACGTAGATCGCGAAGAAAATGAATGAATGACAATGAATGAAATGCAAAAGAAACTAAAAAAAAAATAGAGATTTAGTGCAGGTTTCCTAGCAATCCTAATCCTAGCTCGTAGTATTGATTTGTTGATGATTTGTTGGTGTTGAACAATTGAAGTGTTGATTGGTGATTGGTGATTTGTTGATACTTTGCGATTGCGAGTATATTCTGAGTGCTGGAGATTATCTTCGGCTTCGGCCCTCTTTCTTTCGACGTCTCGACTCTCGATGTTCGATTAACTCGAGTTCGCCTGATGGCATGTTCGATCAGTGATCACTGATCACCTGATCACCCAAAGTTATATTGTACATACCTACTGCCTACATTATTATAAGTTATGTGAAAGGAAACACGAAACACGTTATTAGTACAAGCATAAACAAACAAATCGAAATTTGTGACTTTGAATTTTGAAACTATTGATAATATTGATATTGACATTAATTGATTACATTATTATCATAACATAACATACTACTTATTTTTCATCCTTAAAAAACAATAATTTAGCGTAATTTTAACAATAGTTTAGTTTTAGTGCACATAATATGTAATCAGTGTACATAATGTACGTACATATAATTTACGTATGTTAACTTAAATTACACACATTGTGCGTATTTATGTTCTCGATCTTGCAGATGCAGACAAGTACGAGTTATTTTGGGTGAATAATTAATTTAGAGGTGTTTTTGTTTCTTCATTGGGATCGTAATTAAGAGAAGAACGGTATGATATGATAGCGATTCACACTTCAAAAATATACATATGTATACATTTACTAAATTCAGTCAACAACGATTGTGTCATTGTGTGTCTTGAATATCATTATTGGTCAATTTCAGAGTACAAAAACACTTAATTTAGATTATGTATTGCAGATTCTCTATCCGATTTTCCTCTTTGACTCGGGCAAAGGCATGTCATTTTAATTTTTAATTATGTACGTATACATGAACATGTTATTCGTAGGACTCGATGCGCCCCTCGTACACACGGCGACCTTCCTCCAGGGAATCGTCCTCCTCCAGCTCGTCCAGTGATGATGAGCACGAGTCTTGCAAAGTGTATGGGACGGATGATGATGAGCAGGAAGATCCCCGGGATTACCGGAAAGGTCAGTTGAACAAATCTGTTCAGTAGGAACAGGAACGTACACATCTACATATACCTATATTCCATATGTACATATTTGGGCACATATAGTTGGACGGACTTCATTTTTAAAAAGGAATTTTTCCCTTTGTAATTTAGGAGGCTACCATCCCGTCAAGATTGGCGACGTTTTCAATCAACGCTATGAAGTCCTGCGCAAGGTCGGATGGGGTCATTTCTCGACCGTTTGGCTTTGCTGGGATCGCAAGTAATTTCGCCATAATTTTGACGGTCTACAGTTGACTCTCTTTCTATAACAACTCTCCTTATAACAACTTTTTTTCTATAACAACTTTATTTTTTAGCCCTACGTATATGTATAGTGTAAATATTGAATGTTCCATATAACAACCATTTTTGCTTTTCCCTTAAGGGTTGTTATAGCGAGAGTCCACTGTATAGTGTTGCCGCGCTCAAATCAAATGCTGGTCTATTAAAGTATTAAAATGTTTAAAATTCAGAGCAAAATCCTATGTGGCCGTGAAAGTGGTAAAAAGCGGGGAAACTTACACAGAGACTGCGCTGGACGAAATCAAGATCTTGAAATCGGTATGTGACACATGCTTTTCGAAATAAGCATTTTGATTTTGATTTAGCCACGTTTTCTTGCGGGATATTCATGAGTAAATGAGTATGGTTTAAGCCATTTATTGTTTTGCGATATATGTACATATTATTTAGGTCCGAAATGCGGACAGAGCTGATCCGAACCGGGAAAAGCTAGTGCAACTCCTGGACGACTTCAAAGTGATGGGGGTGAATGGTGTCCATATCTGCATGGTATTTGAGGTCCTGGGCACGAACCTCTGGCGCCTCATCCTCAAAACTAACAATGAGGGCATTCCCATCCCCAATGTGAAGCAGATTATTAAGCAGGTGAGGGAATGACAATGGTTTTAATAAAAAACCAGGCACCCATAATGGTTTTTTAATTTTGAATTATGAATGGAGGCACTCATAATGGTTTTTTAGTTTCTAATTATGAATGGAGGCACCGGCAATAGTTTTTTTGAAAAGGAAGCACCCACGATGGTTTTAATTATAAAGTGAGGCACCGAAAATGGTTTTATAATTAAAAAATATTGTTACAGAGAAAAGTTGTTATATAGAACATAAAATAGGTAGCTTGTTTGCACGAAGGGCGGAAAAAATAGCGTTGTTTTATAGAAAACATAAAGAGACTTGTTATAAAGAGACTTTACTGTATCAACAATGGTTTCAGTTAAAATGAGTCGCCTATAATAGTTTTAATTTAAAAAAAATGAATGATGGTGTGAATGCAAGTGATACAGCAATAACGGCTTTAATGACAGCGAGGCATTAACGATGGTTTTAATTAAAAATGAGACACTCGATGATGATGATTTTCAATAAAACCAGCCGCTAGTATTTTATCCATAAAAATGTTTTCAATCAAGAATTTTCACTTTGAACAATATTTAATAACCTTTTTAAATAAATTCCTGCTATTTTGCAGGTCTTGCAAGCCCTGGACTACCTCCACACAAAATGTAACACCATTCACACGGACATCAAGCCCGAGAACATCATGCTTTGTGCGGATGACGACTACGTCCACTCCCAGGCGGAGGAGGCGAGGAGCTGGCAGAAATTAGGAATTTCTCCGCCAGTATCTTCAGGTAAAAGTCCCTTAAAATATGCATATGTGTATAAATGTGGTAATTCCGGAAAAGGCCAAAGTAAAGACGATTATCGAATATTTGTGACACGGCGCAGTGTCTACGGCGCAGTATAAGCCCAAACCCCAGAAGAAGGAGGTCATATCCAAGAATAAGAAGAAGAAGATGAAGAAGAAGGCGAAAAAAGCGGCCGCCGCCGTCACCACGACTTCCACTTCTAAAAAAGGGGCCACTTCCCAGGACCAGAAGAGTTTGGCTATGAAGAAACTTTCCAAAACCGGGGGGAAGAAGCTTGTCTCGGGTAGCAATAGTAGTACTACGACACCGCCCAGTATTAATACGACCACGGCCTCTTCTGGGTCATCCGAGGACAAATCCGCGGACTCCAGTCCTAAAGAGACACCCAGCGCGGAAGAGTCCACCAAAAAATTGTCAGGTTCGGCCAATTCCTTTTTATTTGGAAGGATTATCTGGAAGGATAATCTGGGAGGATTGTCTTAGAGAATTATCTGGCAGGACGGTCAAGGAGGAAAATCTAGCAGGAATATCTATCTGGGAAGATTATTTTGGAGGAAAATCTGGGCGGATTATCTGGGAAGAAAATCATGGAGGATTATCTGAACGAATTATCTGGGACAATTATTTGGGAGGATTGTTTGCAAGATCTATCCCAATTATTTGGGAGGATTATTTGGGAGGATTATCTGGGACAATTATTTGGGAGGATTATCTGGGAGGATTATTTGGGAGGATTATCTGGGACAATTATTTGGGAGGATTATCTGGGAGGATTATTTGGGAGGATTATTTGGGAGGATTATTTGGGAGGATTATCTGGGAGGATTATCTTGGAACAACGTGTATAAAATCCAATTTCAAAAATTAATTTTCAAAATTAATTTTTTTGTGGACAGAATCGACTGCTTCGACGACGGAAGATGGCGCCGCGAGAGGAGAGCCTGCAAGCATGGGCGGCGGCGACGACAGCAGTAAACGTAAGGATATTCAATCATTTCAAAGCACTGCTGGAACAAAACAAAGAGTGTTTGAAGAAGGTATTTTTTATATGATTTTTAAAGAATTATCCGTAACAAAATAAAAAAAATGTGCTTCCAGAATCCCAGGCATCAGTGGAAAAGGCCCCCAAGCCGGACCCCACTTGCGAAGTGTGTGATATCAGTGTGAAACTAGCGGATTTGGGGAACGCCTGCGGCGTGGTAAGATTGTCGGGATAGGGAAGAAATTGTATGAAATAGCTCTTTTGTGGGGAAGAGGCCCCTGCATTGATTTTTTGTTGTATTTTTGAAGAAAAACCACTACACTGACGACATCCAGACGAGACAGTACAGATGCCTGGAGGTCCTCCTGGGGGCGGCTTACGGAACTTCTTCTGACATCTGGAGCGTGGCTTGCGTGGCGTTTGAATTGGCCACTGGGGATTTCCTCTTTGATCCGCACAAAGACTCGGATTATTGCCGGGATGAGGATCACGTGGCACACATTATAGAGCTATTGGGACCCATTCCGAAGAAAATTGCATTTAGTGGCAAATATTCCATGGATTTCTTCAATCGCAAAAGTAAATATTTGGCTATTACTGAGTTTCCTTGATTGGTTCTGGTTCAATTTCGAAGTTTATTTTGGTACCAAGTTGATTTTCCAGTTCGGAATTTTTACATTTGAAATACACTTGCATGACAAAAGGTTTAAAAAAATAATCGATACTGATTAACTGTTATGTATTCGTTTACTTAAATTGTCGAGATGGTAGTTTTCTCTGATTTTAGTGTAAAATCATGTTCAATTACAAGTTTATTTCTGCTTAAAAATAATTCCTAGTATTAAAATACGTTAATGGATAGAATTTTAATATTTTGGTATTGCTTTTGCCTTCAATATTGTTCTAAACTTTCTCTTCATTTTTGTTCTATATATCTACTATTTTTGGTTAGCATTACAGCGTCCGTTGTCGTCTTATTTAGAAAAGCCTCGATTGCGAATTAAATTACAGTTGAAAACCCTTATACTCGCTAGTATCAATTGTGAGTTCAATTTCCAATTCATTCCCATGAAGTATTTGTTCAAATTTGAGTATCGTAATTCGTAATTTAGAATTTGATTAAACAAACTTAAATCTGGTATTATTTCAACCTGTTTTTTCAACCATTGTCTAAATACTGACTTGAAAATTCAATTTCAAGTATAAGATTTCAAGTCCGAAATGAAAAGAAAGTGCACAAAAAGTAACTCCATCTGAAACACTGAGGCCACTGGAAAGTTTTTTTAAAGGTAAACAGTTTAAGATGTATTCTTTTTATTTTAATAAATGTCCCGGAATTTTCCAGAGGAACTAAGGAACATAAAAACCCTAAAATTCTGGCCACTGGAAGAAGTCCTGGCGGAGAAGTACGACTGGCCAAGGGAGGACGCGAAGAGTTTCGCCGATTTCCTGTCGCCCATGCTCCATTATAATCCCGGGAGAAGAGCCACGGCTGCGCAATGTTTGACTCATCCGTGGTTAAATACATGATAATAATTCCAAAAAACAAAATGAGCCCACAAGGGAAAAAACAGTATTTTAAATAGGTACAATTAAAAAAGACCACGTTGTAGCATCAAATTAAATACGGATTGTGATTATTATTTCTTGAGATATAAATGTTAGATTTTAGTAATAGTAGCAACATAGAGGTCAAATAAGTGCATATATAAATGAGGAACATTGTTTGCTTTTAAAAATTATTTTCTAATAACTATAGTCACAGTGTTTTCTCCGTATATTTGTATGGAAACAAAAATCTACAATAAAACCGAGAACTACTTTCTTATTGTGTCCATATTTTTCTGCCTTTTATGTCCTTTAAAGAGGTCAGTGGTTGTTACTGATTTTTTAGGCTTGGGTAGGAGCACGGATTCGAGAGGATTTTTGTTCCTGGCGGAATTTTAGAGCTTTGTCCAGGGCATCGGCCAAACCCTGTTGTTGCTGGGGTGTCAAGCGTTCCATTTGTGCCCGTAAACCATCCCATTTCTTGTCCTGAATCGACCCTGGGATTGTCGCTGGTTTTTGAAGTGGTCCTTCATAACCCTCTAATGATATTATAGGCATTTAAAATTTGGTCTTATTAACATTACAATTGTACTGTATATACTTTTTTTTTAATACGACAGACTCTCTATACAACGGTTCGTCATAAATCAGCAAATTTTGTACATTTTTTAATATACATTCAAACTGCATTTTTTAATATAATTTTTAGAACGATTTTTTTCCTTCGTAATGCTTACCAATGGCCAAAAAGAAGAAGCAAGTGAGCAGAAGACCCACAACCAAAAAGCCCAAAGTCCTCATTAAATTCAGCTTTTCCTGGCGGATGTTTTCCTCAATTTTTAGGGGGAATTTAGTGAAATTTTTTTTAAAATATAATTTTTGACCAAACACACTCAATAATATTGAAATTTCTTTGGTCAAAAATTACCTCGAAAATGTACTTTTGTTGGTAAAAACAATAAATAAAGCGGCCTATATGCTAACAACTGGATTAACTACGTTCCTTTTTGAAACAATGCTCGTATGAAAATGGAACGGAGAGGGATAGAAACAGGCATTTTGTTTATAAAAGCTTGCATAAGCGACACATATGCTGTAAATATTAGTAAATGTTAGCCTTGATTTTGATGGTATTTGCGTCACAATTATTATTCAATTCTCCAATTTTGAACAGACTCACATATAGCAAGAAAACACACAGCAAAAATCAAACGCAACATTAAAATACAATTGATTTTATTGGTGTATTGGGTAAGTATTTACGTACTGTATTAGGTAAATATTTACGTATTGTATTATAGGTTAGTATTTTATTGTTGTATTGGGTAAGGCGTATATGTAATAAATCAACTCCTTTATATTTTTAGGATTTTAGGATATGAGCAAATTTTCTTGTTTGCCGTAAACCAGGCGCTGGTAAATGTTATGCACCACCTGAAGTTGTTTTCCTTGCCTTGTCGCTTTGAAAATTAAAAAATGTAGATATGTAACATGCAAAATTTTCGGAACGCCACTCTCTACACAACAGATGATTGTTTATTGAAGTATATAGACATGAAACTCACCGAAATTGGAGTCCGTGTAAGAATAAAAATCCCAACATCCATTCATATTTGAGGAGACTTTAGTGGTTAATGGGAAAATGACGATTATGTTGTTCTTTTCGGCCAAAGGTAAAAATTGGTTATGTTCAATGTATTTTCTCGCCACATCCGGTCTATATAGTTTCACAGGGAATATTAGGTTAGTTATTGTGGGTGCAAGTGCAGGGCAAATTTCCGAAAATTAACGTTAATTTAATTAAATTCCCTAAAAAAACGAACGCTAATTAAATTAAATTAAATTCCCGAAATTTAGCGTTAAAGAAAAATAATTCCCGAACATTAATATTATTTAAAAATAAATTATTATCCGTAAAATAACGTTAATGAAATGAAATTATCGGAAAACAACGTGAATTAAATTAAGTTAAATTATCGGAAAACAATGTGAATTAAATAAAATTCACGAAAACTAACGTAAATTAAATGAATGTAAAATACAGAAAAGTACCGTAAATTAAATGAAAGTAAAATGCAGAAAATTACCGTAAATTAAATGAAAGTAAAATACAGAAAAGTACCGTCCATTAAAGTAAATTGGAGAGTAAATTCCAGAAAATTAACGTCAATTTAATTAAATTAAATGACAGTAAAATTCAGAAAATTAACGTCAATTAAATTACATTAAATAACAGCAAAACCCACAAAATTAACGTCAATTAAAGTAAATTAAATTCCCGAAAAATTAATGAGAATTACACATAACCTAATTTACGAAAATTAATGATAATTATATTAAACTTTATTTACGAGAATTAATGGTAATTACATTAAATTAAGTTCCCGAACATTAACATTAATTAAGTTCAAAATAAATTCCCCAAAATTAACGTGATTTAAATTACATTAATTTCCCGAAAATGAACGTATCATTTGAAGAAAAAATTGAACAAAAACTCACGGGTATTCATTACAACCATGGAAATTAAAATGAAGGTAGCACTGGCGAATTAGACAAGCCCCTGGAATGTAAATGAAGCCTACAGTTCCCATTGCAACATCCTCGATATCTCCCCGGTAAAACTCGGACTGATTATACATGTAGAGGGAGGTTGGCTCATAATTGCCGGGGGCGTCCCACTCCGGAATAGAAATAGCTGCGTCTCCCAAAAGAAATTTTAGACCTCGGAAGGCTCCACTATAATTGCAGTTGCCCAGGTACAAATTTGATCCAGCTTCAGCGTCACAGGCTCCTCCGTAATTCATTGTGGGCTGAGTAATTACATAATAAAAACACAATTTCAGTAGATCCAGCTTTTCGGAAGAGTTTGTACATGTCGAGATGGGTATTGCAAGAAAATATTGATATATTGAGTTTCGTGCAATTAATTTCAAAGCGATTTTTTTTGCTGACAAAAAGATGTTTGGCCCGGTCGTCCACTTCCAGCTGGATCTGGTCGGCCGGATTTGCTACAAATTCCGAGTAGAAATCCTTTTGCTGTTTAACGAGATCTGTATGCAGTAGGTAAAAATTTAAATTAATTTAACTACTTTAAATAAACTTTAAATACACTAATTTAAATTAAATAAACTGTAAAAACACTAATTAAAATTAAATAAACTTTAAATACACTGATTTGAATTAAATAAACTTTAAATAGACTAATTTAAAAAAATTAACTTTAAATAGACTAATTTAAAAAATTAACTTTAAATAGACTAATTTAAAAAATTAACTTTAAATAGACTAATTTAAAAAATTAACTTCAAATAGACTAATTTAAAAAATTAACTTTAAATAGACTAATTTAAAAAATTAACTTTAAATAGACTAATTTAAAAAATTAACTTTAGACATACAAATTTAACTAAACTTTAAATTGGCTAATTTAAAAAATAAACTTTAAACATACAAATTTAACTAAACTTTAAATAGACGAATTTACATGAACGAATATAATTATTCAATTTCGAGTATTTTCATAAAGCTTAAATGGTTAAGTACACATTTTTAAAGATTCGATTTCGGTACCAAGTTCCAGTTTTTTAATTTTAAGTATAGAGAAAATTGATTTTCAACCGATAAGGAACATAACAGAAAAAAGGGTCGTCTGAAGAATCCAATTGTGTTCCAATTGGATTCTTCGTTTACCTCTATAATATTCAAAAAATTATTTGGTGAGTGATCCTGTCCTATATCAGTATTTTTGAATACAGAAAAAAAGGGTTAAGAATATACTAATAAATGTTTTTTTTATATATCTACAAAAAATCACCGGATGGGATATATTCATCCGCAGCGCCAGTCCACACATAGACCCGGTTTTCCTTGAGGTTTTCCAAGGGGTCAATCACCCCTTGAGTCCCGTATTTTTTGGCATCATCAATGGAATACTAGACTTTGTAAGGGAACCACTGAGGCACGTATTTCGAGCAACGGATGCCAAATTCCAGGATATTTCTGGGTCCACAGCGGTAAAATACTTTGTGAAACCATATTTTCTTTGATTATATGCATATATATAGTAGGCAAATATATGTACATCATAATAATAGATGTATATTTAAATGAACATTTCAAGAGAAAACACCTTGAGAGAAGAGCGCCGCTCCGGAGAAAAGCGAAGAGAATGCCACATGCATTTGTGTGGCCATGGAGGCTCCAGCAGAAAAGCCGGAAACTGTGATGTTATTTTTGTACACATTTAATTTACCTTGACAAAACAATTGAACAGCTTAATTAAACATAATTATCTATTAATTAATATTTTGAGTACAACTAACAAAATGAAGTCACTAAATATTTTCGCACGTCCCCATACAAGACATGTTTCAATGTGCATTGTAAATCAAATTAATGCTACATTTATCAATCAATTGTAAGCCATTTTTAAAGGTAAATTACGCAATGAAATAGTTTCCAAATCATCCAGCAGGACCTGTCGTAGAATTATCTGGGATTTATTGGCTCTACAAATATCTTCTAAGGTAAAATAAAAATATAAAACCAGGAATAGCGCATTGGCCGAGACGGTTAAGAGAAGCAATTTCCGATGTCTCGCAATCATATTTTTTGTTAAAAATTAATTTCCTGTTTTCTCCCAATAAAAAATTCACTGTTTTGTACTCACAAGAAATTGTTTTTCTTATATGTGATTATGAAAAAGCCAGGGACAGGAAAAATCCAGTGTTTACACCTATGTTATGGTACATAAGCACAGGTTCACCTCTCCATTGTTATGTTATGTGACAGCAAAATTGTGTCGTGCCCATTTAATTGATCATCTCCTTGACGAATTTTTTAGTGGGAAGGCAATTTTTGAAAACTATATTTTGAGGTTAAATGCACCTAAAATTATTGAAAATTCTTCGGTCAAAAATACCTCGAGAATTTATATCTTTTGTTGGTAAAAAAAATAAAGCTGTCCATGTGGTGACAACTGAACCAACTCAACACGACTTTGAAACTCTGTCCGTATAACAATGAAACGTAGAAGGTATAGAAACAGGAATTTTATCTACAAAAACAGGCAGAAGCGACACGTGCCTATAAGCTATAAATATTAGTCAATGTAACAATGATTGTGATGGTATTTACATATTTCACAATTATTATTCAATTCTCCAATTTTTCACAGACTCATAGGTAGCAATAAAGCATGCAGTAAAAACCAAACGCAACATTAAAATACAAATATTTTTACTTTTTTCATATGGGTATATATGTACATATTTAATATGTTGTTATATGGAATAAATGAACTCCATTATATCTTTAGGATATGAGCAAATTTTCTTCCTTGCCGTAAACCAGGCGCTGGTAAATGTTATGCACCACCTGAACTTGTTTTCCTTGCCTTGTCGCTTTGAAAATTAAAAAATTCAAATATTGATTATTTTTGGAACGTTATTCTCTGGAAAAAAATGATAGTTTACGGCGCTAAACTAAAGAAATGAAACTCACCGAAATTGGAGTCCGTGTAGGAATAAAAATCCCAGCATCCATCCATATTTGAGGAGACTTTGGTAGTTAACGGGAAAATGACTATTATGTTGTTCTTTTCCGCCAAAGGTAAAAATTGATTGTGTTCAATGTATTTCCTAGCAACATCCGGTCTATAGTTTGAATGGGAAAATTTCGGATAATTAACGTTAATTTAATTTAATCTCGGAAAGTTACCGTTAATTAGATTAAATCATATACTTCTAAATTAACGTTAATTAAAATAAATTAATTTCCTGAAAACAAACTCTAATTCAGTTCAATTGATTTTTCAGTTACCGAAAACGAACCAAATTAGATTAGATTCCCGAAAATTAACGTTTGTTAAATTAAATTAAATTCCCGAAAATTAGCGTTCGTTAAATTAAATTAATTCCCCGAACATCAACATTAATCAAATTCAATGAAATTCCCGAAAATTAACATTAATTAAATTGAAATAATTTCCCAAAAATTAACATTAATTAAATTGAAATAATTTCCCAAAAATTA